>JARKHS020026079.1:0-163505 GCA_030143305.2 Amblyomma americanum
ATTTCCCACCACGATAATGAGTCCATTTTGGTTTCAATGTTTATGGAGCTTATTCCAGTGCTTTCTGTGATATCATCAGCTTATAAAGTGCAAACAAGGAAATTCATGCGTGCTCCAGCTTAGTGCACCACAGCCAGGGTCTTTCTAGTCCTGCACCAGTAGGTACCAACTGGTGTCAGTGTCCCCACTGAAGATTTACAAACAAGCGCGGTAAAAGTATTGTATTATATGAAGAGCTGCTGGAGATAGCCGTCTTTTTCTCGTGACAATATTTTTTGCAAACAGGGCTAGTAGTCTCTGGAAAGTTTTAGAGGTTCCACCAGAATGGACGCGCGATCGTTGTTTTCAAGCACCTCTTGGTCAATTTCTTTGCATAGTATAATACAGCTCCAGCTGCAGGCGAGAAGGCTCTGTTGAAAGGCATGCTCTTGTTCGTCCTAAGACAAAAAGATTGGTCATGAAAGAAATCTCATGCACACAGCCCGTTTCGTGCGTCTCGCGTAAACTATATCGCCACCAGCTGAGGAAATGTGTCGCAAGACACCCCCAAAGGCCTTGAAAGGCTAGAGAAGACAGCGCCTTCAAATGATAAGGTGGCGCTGCATTATGAACGATATTCAACGTCGCAAACTCGGTCTAGGTTGTCATCTATACGGAGTAGATGGTAAATGTCTTTCTTGTCCTCGCTGTTTATTCAGCGGTAGTCCTCGCAAAATTACAGTGTATCGTCCATCTTCACGAGGAAAACCACTGTGCTCAGGTGCTCAAAAAGGGCTTCGAGAAACATTTATACCATTGATTTCAATCTGGCTTCGGGTTCCGGCGACACACTCCGTAGAGGCATTCAATGATGGGTAGGGGTGGTGTTCGACACATCCGTGTTTCTGAAGATGGTCAGTTGCCGAAAATGGCAGCTAATATCACATGTCGCTGAACAGCATGCAGAGTCGAGGTCAGCGCAAGAAAGGCGCGAACGCAGCCTGAGCCTCGGTGAGGCGGCTAATGTCTTTTTCATTCTCTGCCATTTAAATCGCCGGGTCATCAAATGCCAGACTGCCCTGTTCTTGCATGCATAGCATACTAGGTGGTGGTCAGGTGCAACAAGATTGACATCGATGTCATGACAAATGACAATGAGTCTAAGCCACTGGTTGAATGGACGTCATTGAGGGACTGTTGCTCCTCTCCTATCTAATAGTGAATACAAGAATTTGGCGACACTTTGTCAAACCTAGCACTACTTCGGGAAATCCATATTGACACAGTGCATTCCGCATTTTCGCTTAGCGCTGACCTGAAGCACGCGCCGTCTCGAAGAAGAGGAAGCGGAGGTGTCAGCGATCTTAAGCTGTGGTGCAGACGTTCGTCGGATCCTGCGTTCCTGTGTTCAGTGATCACCGCATTCACGCGTGACATTTTGGTGGAGGTGCTGGGTAGAGGCAGTCTCGTCCGACCGCCAGGAAACTGACCTCAGCGCGACCATCAGTGCACACAAACACCTCCGTCAGCATGCCGGATGCCATCATTTTGCCGTCTGTCGTGCTGCAGCAGCAACGCGAACCACCCACCTTTCAAGGTTTCCCAGGTGAGGACCCGGAGGACTGGCTCGAGAAGTTCGAGCGCATAGCCCAATACAACAGGTGGGCTGACGACTCGAAGCTGCAGCACGTGTTTTTTTCACTGGAGGGTGCAGCTCGTATTTGGTTTGAGAACCGAGAAGCCACAATAACAACATGGGGCTCCTTCAAGACTCAATTTTTGCAGGCTTTTACCACCGTCCTCAGGAAAGAACGTTCCGAGCTGCTCCTCTAGACACGCGTCCAACTACCAAACGAGACCGTCCTCGTTTACTCCGAGGACATGGCGAAGCTCTTCCGCCGGGCTGATCCCAACATGTCCGAAGAGAAGAAGCTTCGTTTTCTTATGAGGGGCATCTAGGAGCAGATCTTCGCTGGGTTAGCTCGAAGCCCGCCCAAAACGGTCGCCGAATTTGTTTCCGAAGCTACTACGATGGAAAAGATGCTCGACATGAGATCCAGACAGTACGAGCGTCCGCCGTCGCTGATGTCTACCAGCGGTGTCGATGCTTCTAGCCACGACATCCTTCGGGAAACCATTCGGACCGTCGTACGCGAAGAGCTTCAAAAGCTCTTTCCAGCCCCGGAGTCGCCGCAAGTTTCTTCCATTTCGGACATTATTCGTGAAGAGGTCCAACAGGCGCTCACGCCGCCAGCCCCTCTTCACCCGAACACAACACCCCAGATGATGACATACGCCGCAGCCGTTCGCCGTCCCCCGCCGCCTCCAAGTCGCCCGGATACACCTGGCCACATTCACCGCCAACCACACCCACCTCACCCTTCTCAGGTTCTCCCTCTGAAGAGCGACGTCTGGCGTACCGCCGATTATCGCCCTCTGTGCTATCACTGCGGCGGGCCCGCTCACGTCTAACGCAACTGTCGTTACCGACGTATGGGTCTGCAGGGATATCGTGTCGATGCGCCCCGACCGCAGCGTGGTCAATGGCCTCCATAAATAAGCGATTACCTGGCCGCGACACCCGAAGCACCACACTGCTATGCCCGGTCGCCGTCTCCACGTCGTTTCTCGTCTCCGCGACGTTTTTCCGCCGACATTTCGCGTGGAAGGTCTCCTAGTCCCCGTCGGGAAAACTAGAAGCGGCAACCTTTGGGGGCAAGGTTGCTCACCTGCGACATGTCCAAGATCCTCCACTGCTGCACAAACATGACCGACCGCTTATACGACGCACCGACGATCACCAGACCGATAACACGCCTCGCCGCAACGAAACCGCCTCGTGCCGCACCGCAGCCGTGAGCGGACTCCGCGACGTTCCCGTACACCTACGACTACAACTGCTGATCTGAACATTTCAATCGACGGTACCGACGTCACCGCACTTGTGGACACCGGCGCTGACTACTCGGTAATCAGTGGACCTTTTGCCGCGACTCTGAAAAAGGTGACCACACTTTGGACGGGCCCACAGCTTTGTACTGCCGGGGGTCATTTGATCACCCCAGCTGGCACGTGCACATCACGATTAACCATCGAAGAGGACACGTACCTGGCCACCTTCGTCGTACTCGACCAGTGTTCCCGGGACGTAATCCTCGGAGTGGATTTTTTGACAGAAAATGGCGCGGTCATTGACCTTAAATCGAAGTCAGTGACGTTCTCCACCGAGAACGCAGTCCACAGTGCTTTCGAACGTCCCGGGGCTCTTTCCATCCTTGATGACGTCACCATTCCACCCCGTTAGAGCGTTGTGGTCTCTGTCGGCGCGAAGACGCTGCGAAAGTTTGAAGGTGTCGTCGAAAGCAAACCAATTATGCTTTTCGACCGCTGCCTTGCTGTCGCCAGAGGGGTCGTTTACCTCGAAAACGGAGAAACCGAAGTCCTGCTTACGAATTTTGGCAGTGAGCACCAACATCTTAGCCTGGGACTACTGTGGCTCACGTTCATGGTATCGCCGACATTCGACGAGCGCCCAGTCTTGCCATGGTGTCGTCAACAGAAGTTCACACCGGTGTTCCCGACTTCCAGTACGACATTAATCCCGCACTTTCGCCGCAGCAGAGAGGCCAAGTAGAAAATCTCCTCCAGCGCTACGGCGTACCTTCTCGACTTCTTCCCGCGTCGGTAGAACACACTTGGCCAAGCATCGGATAATTACAGATGACGCCGTGCACCCTCTCAGACAGTCACCTTACCGCGTGTCTTCCACGGAACGCGCCGCAATCAGCCGTCAAGTTAAGGAGATGCTTCGAGACGACGTCATTCAGCCCTCTCGTAGTCCCTGGGCGGCACATGTCGTCCTCGTGAAGAAAAAAGATGGTACACTGCGGTTTTGTGTGGACTATCGTCGCCTAAACAAAGTAACTAAAAAAGATGTTTATCCCCTTCCTCGAATCGACGATGCACTCGATCGCCTCTGCTATGCAAAATATTTCTCATCCATGGACCTCAAATCAAGATATTGGCAAATCGAGGTAGATGAACGGGACCGAGAAAAAACCGCATTTATTACTCCGGACAGGCTCTATGAGTTTAAGGCAATGCCATTTGGTTTGTTCTCTGCACCCGCGACGTTCCAACGGCTGATGGACACAGTTCTGGCAGACCTGAAGTGGCAGACATGCCTCGTCTACCTTGATGACGTTGTTGTGTTCGCCCCAACGTTCGAGGAGCACCTTCGGCGCCTTGAAGTTGTGCTGCAAGCCATAAAGTCTTCTGGGCTGACGTTAAAAAAATGAGAAATGCCGCTTTCCTTACACTGAGCTAAAGTTCTTGGGTCACGTCGTCAGTTGCGAGGGAGTTCGGCCGGACCCGGACAAAACCAAAGCTATTGCCAATTTCCCTCCACCGCAGGACCAAAAGAAATTCCGCCGCTTTCTAGGATTATGTGCCTACTACCATCGCTTTGTGAAAGATTTCGCTCAAATCGCCGAGCCCCTGACACGTTTGACAAGGACAGACACGCCTTTCACGTGGGATGCCCCTCAAGCACAGGCATTTGAAACTCTTCAACGCCACCTGCAAGGACCCCCAGTTCTGGCTCACTTCGACGAAAACGCAGATACGGAGCTTCATACTGACGCAAGCAACGTAGGCCTGGGTGCCGTTCTGGTTCAAATCCACAGCAGTCGAGAGCGAGTCATCGCTTACGCCAGCCGCTCTTTGTCTCGCGCTGAAGCTAACTACTCAGCAACTGAGAAAGAGTGTCTAGCGATCGTGTGGGCGACGTCGAAATTTCGACCCTACCTTTATGGAAAACGTTTTACTGAAGTTACGGACCATCATGCCTTGTGTTGGCTTGCGACCCTCAAAGATCCATCAGCCCGCCTTGTCAGATGGAGTCTTCGCCTCCAAGAATACGACATGACAGTGGCGTACAAGTCCGGCCGGAAACACTCGGATGCCGATTGCCTCTCGCGTGCCCCCGTCGAATCCCCATCAGAGGACGGCAACTACGACGACGACATCACCTTAAATGCGATCAGTGCAACGAGCCTTGCTGACAAACAATACGCCGACGTTGCACACTTCGTCAGAACGTGCCGAGGCTGTCAGCGTCGCAAAGTGCCCTCAACAAAACCTGCTGGATTCTTGAAGCCTATAGCACCACCATCGCGGCCTTTCCAGCAGATCGGGATGGACATGCTGGGCCCATATCCCTCTTTCTCATTCGGGAAACAAGTGGGTCACCGTGGCAACTGACTATCCGGCCCGATACGCGGAAACATCATCTCTGCCAAGTGCCACAGCCCTTGACGTAGCAAAATTTTTCATCCATCAGATCGTTTTGCGTCACGAGGCCCCGGAGACCCTAATCACCGACAGGGGTACAGCTTTCATGGCTGACCTCCTATAGCAGATTTTACTCCACAGTCATAAAGACCACCGAAGGACGACATCCTACCACCCTCAGACAAACGGTTTAACGGAACGCTTAAACAAAATGCTAGGTGACATGCTCTCGATGTATGTCGACGTTCAGCACAAGACTTGGGACGAAGAGCTCCCATACGTCATCTTTGCATACAATACGGCCGTATAGGAAACGACAAACATGCCACCGTTCCGTCTCGTATACGGCCGCGACCTGACCACGATGCTAGACGCCATGTTACCGCATGTGGACGACATCGACCTGAATGCGGATCTTCACACCTTCCTGCACCTCGCTGAAGAGGCTCGTCAGCTAACCAAGGGTGAGGATTCCAGACCAACAATGCCGAGATGCCCAACACTATAACCTCCGACGCCGTGATGCTCGGTACTCATCAGGAGACCGTGTGTGGGTCTGCTTTCCCATTCGCCGACGCGGACTTAGCGAAAAGCTCCTCTGCCGGTATTTTGGACCTTACAAAGTCATCAGTCCACTTGGAGACCTGAACTATGAGGTCGTTCCTGACGGCTTTCAGAAGACTCGGCACTCCCAGCACCCTGAGGTGGTACACGTTGTCCGCCTCAAGCCTTACTACGAGCGGTAGCTCTAGAGCTGGACTTACGGCCGCACAACACGTGAATTTCCCTTGGTGAACTTTTTTTTTTCAACACACCGGCTACGCATCGGGACGATGCTTTTTTTTTCCGGGGGCTAGTGACACAGTGCATTCCACATTTTCGCTTAGCGCTGACCTGAAGCACGCGCCGTCTCGAAGAAGAAGAAGCGGAGGTGTCAGCGATCTTGAGCTGTGGTGCAGACGTTCGTCGGATGCTGCGTTCCTGTGTTCAGTGATCACCGCATTCACTCGTGACAGTTATGAACTTTCGCCGCTGAAGTTTTCTCCACAAGCAATGGCCGCGCTTACAGCCCTAAGCATTGAACATTTGGAAAGAGAGAAAGAAGTTTTCGAGTTCTACGAAACTGAGCTACCTTAAATAGAAAGTCAACGAAAAGATAGCAGCCAGCAGCAGCTGATGATATATATATATATATATATATATATATATATATATATATATATATATATATATATATATATATATATATATATATATATATATATATATATATATATATATATATATAAATATACACACAAGGTAAAGGAAATGAGGGACTCGTTTTGACAAACTTAAGAAGGGAGCCAACAGTCACCGAAACCAAGGTGCATAGGGGAGTGTTTTTCAATTTTTTTAACGTGTAGTGCATATCGGTGGGATTATAATACTTAGAATAATTTATCGCCTAAAGAAGATTACTTATAAAGCAGCAGAAAAAAATAATCATGCAGCCGGTGGGAGCCGAACCCACGACTTCTGAATGCTGCGTCCCGTGCTCTTACCAACTGAGCTACGGCGACGGCTGTCCAATCTGCTGCTCTCGTGGGTATTTATGTTTATTGGGTGTAAGCGAACCTTGAGAGTGTTCACCAGCGCCAACCTCGTCCATAGCGGCGGACGTAGCACGTCCTGTATTACCGCAAGTGTGACGTGAAAGTCATCGAACGGCGAGGGCGGAAACTTTGCGAGAGCTCTCATGCTACCTATGGCATCAAGACTGCCAGAACCGAGACCCTCGTTAACCAATTAGCAGAAACGTAAAGGAAATGAAGGACTGGTTTTGACAAACTTTTGAAGGGAGCCAACAGTCACCGAAGCCAAGGTGCACAGGGGAATGTGTTTTTTTTTATTGTTTTTTGTGTGTAGTACTAATCAGTGTGATAAAAATACCTAAATTTATCTATCGCCTAAAGGAGATAAGTGCCCACTTCTCGTAAACATATATATATATATATATATATATATATATATATATATATATATATATATATATATATATATATATATATATATATATATTATATGAAGGGAGCCCACGGTCACCGCAACCAAGGTGCATAGGGGAATGTTTTTTTTATGTGTTGTGCTTCTCAGTGGGATATAATAGTACTTTGATTAATAAATCGCTTAAAGAAAATTACTTATAAAGGAGCAGAAAAAACAACCATGCCGCCGGTGGGATCCGAACCCACGACCTCCGAATATCGCGTCCGGTGCTCTTACCAGCTGAGCTACGGCGACGGCTGTCCAATCTGCTGCTCTCGTGGGTATTTGTGTTCTTTGGTGTAAGCGGCGGCATGGTTTTTTTTTTCTGCTGCTTTATAAGTAATTTTCTTTAAGCGATTTATTAATCTAAAGTACTATATTATCCCACTGATAAGCACAACACATTAAAAAAACCTTCCCCTATGCACCTTGGTTTCGATGACCGTTGGCTCCCTTCATAAGTTTGTGAAACGGGCCCCTCATTTCCTTTAACTTATCTGCTAATAGCTTAACGAGGGTCTCGGTTCTGGCAGTCATTGTTTTGATACTGTAAGTCCCATCATGGACTGTAACAGGAATGGCCCTGAATGATACAGCTGTAGTGCACATGTTGGTAGGAAACGATTTAACAATAACATATGACAAGATGCCATAGGTAGCTTAAGAGGGCTCTCGCACAGTTTCCGCCCTCGCCGTTAGATGACGTTCCACGTCAAGCTCGCGGTATTACAGGACGTGCTACGTCCACCGCTATGGTCGAGGGTGGCGCTGGTGAACACTCTCAAGGTTCGCTTACACCCAATGAACATAAATACCCACGAGAGCAGCATATTGGACAGCCGTCGCCGTAGCTCAGTTGGTAAGAGCACCGCACGCGATATTCGGAGGTCGTGGGTTCGGATCCCACCGGCAGCATAGTTGTTTTTTCTGCTGCTTTATAAGTATTTTTCTTTAAGCGATTTATTAGTCTAAAGTACTATATTATCCCACTGATAAGCACAACACATAAAAAAAACATTCCCCTATGCACCTTGGTTTCGGTGACTGTTGGCTCCCTTCATGAGTTTGTCAAACGGGCCCCTCATTTCCTTTAACTTATCTGGTAATATATATATATATATATATATATATATATATATATGCGCTATGAACTAATATGCTCGGACAGAGATTTACAGTTGAACAATTTTAGCTCACCTGCCTACAGACTTCTTGTGAATAGCAGGGTTGGTAGCTTTATCTCTTACACGAAAGAAACCGCCAATCACATTGCTCTGTGCTGGAATAAAAACCGGCTTTCGTGTGGTCACAATGGCACATTTTTATTATTATTAATAATTGGTTTTGGGGGGAAAGGAAATGGTGCAGTATCTGTCTCATATACCGTTGGACACCTGAACCGCGCCGTAAGGGAAGGGTAAAGGAGGGAGTGAAAAAAGAAAGGAAGAGAGAGGTGCCGTAGTGGAGGTCTCCGGAATAATTTCGACCACCTGGGGATCTTTAACGTGCACTGACATCCTGCAGCAAAGCTTTCCGTATACCTCGAGCCAGTAAATTGCAGAATCATGTCTGCATTTCACAATAAGCCATTTCAAAATGTGCGAAACGTATGTGGTGCCTGCAAAGAGAAATCAAGTCGGGCTCAGAGGAGAGTAGTATTTTTATGCATGGCTTTCACTGTTCAAATGATTAACAAAGCGGTGGCTTGGGCCTGTTGGTATAGCATAATAGAAGACATAGGGCATCCCAAGGGGACAGAGAAACGGAGCGCACAGAGGAACGTATTCAAGAGTTGTTGCTCAATTTTCGGTCACGTTTTCAAAGGCATATGCACGATTGCAATGTGCCGCGTTAACTGCTAGCGACTTGCTTCTATATGAAACAATTTTTGAAGCTTTGTGGAATTTACACCCTTAAAGTACAATCTTTTGTCAGAATAGCTGCCACATTTAGAACCGAATTGAAACTACAAGATTCAATAATGTCCGCAAACTCTCGTTTCTTGCAGCATTTTCCACTCCCTATTATACTCTGCATGTTATGCTTTTCCCTGGGGTAAGTTTTGTACTTTCTGGAAACGGCTTGGCGGTGGAATCAAATTTTCATAAATGCATAGATAACTAATTTCTCTAGCTATCCTTAAGGTTGTCAGTTCCAATGAAGATTTCACTGCAAGACGGAGTCCATTTGTTATATGCACAAGCGTAGTTGCTCTAGTCTAAAGGCGTCTTCAAAGTACATAAAATGCCGTCGCGGTTGCTCTGTGATTATGGCGCTCGGCTCCTGAACTGGAAGACGCGGGTTCGATCCTGATTGCGGCAGTTGTACTTCGACGGAGCCACAATTCTACAGCACGGTGTACTGTGCGATGACAGTGTATGTAAAAAAGCCTCGGGTGGTCGAAATTTCCGGAGCTTTTCAATAAGGCGTCCCTGATAACCAGAGTCGCTTGCGACGTTAAACACCCATAAGCCAAAGCACAGAAAAAGCCAAAACTAGTGCAGGTCGTATCAAAAGGTAGTGGCAGTGGCTACAAAATTTAAGAAGGGAACCGTTGTGGTCGTTTCATTTTACGTTAGACCAGTCGGTGGTGCTTCCTCCGTTATTAATCTTGGCTGGTTAACAAGTGTTCGTCAGCAGTATCCCGGGAGACCGTTTTTAGTCGGAGGCGACTTTAACGCCCCTCACCAGGATTGGGGGACCCAACTTCGAGCCCTCGTGGCAGGCGTGTGCGAGACGCCTTCACGGATGCCCAATTTGTGCTGCTAAACCATCCTGGGACAGCAACACGGCCAGTGCGTCAAACTCGCAGTGCTTCCTATGCTCCAGACTTGACGTGGTGGTCGGGTCCAGGTACTCCCTCCTGGCACATGGAGCCAGACTACTGGGGAAGTGATCATCACCCTATTATCATCGGTCTTCACACCTCACAGTACCGACCTTTACGCTACAAATGTTCTGTGATCAACTGGGACAGTTTTCGCTCCTGTATGGACAATCTCTCCTGAGATTCTTCGACAATCCTTCTTGAGCGCATAAGAACAGCGCTCAACAGTGCTACAACTACCACCTGGACTGATGTTGGTCGACCGGCACCAGGCCTCGACCTTCTTAACTTGAGGACGGCACGCCGTCAAGCCGAGCTGGCGGCTACGCGAGACCCTTCTTCGTCGCAGGCACTTATGCGATCGCACTATCTTACAGCTAAGGCACGCAAATATGAACGCGAACTCTCTCGACGGCAGTGGCATGCGTGGTGCGAAACAATTTCTGCAAAATCCTCGAATGCCTCTCTCTGGTTAACATTCCGTACAATAGAACGCGGTCGCCGTTCGACTCACGCAGCAGCAACCGCATGCTTCGCGGCTAACTTGTCGCCACATGATTTCGCCAAAGAAACGGGGCGAAAGTTTTTCCCAAAATACGCTGCTGTGCCTTCTTCAGCCGCTAGTTTAAATATGGCAGGCATCCCTGCGCATGTATATCAAATGCCGTCTGATGTCGACGTAGATAGAATTGCGTGTCTATTCTCTAGGCATGAGTTGCTGGCTGCAATAGATGATGCGAAACGGCAAGCAGCGCCCGGACCGGACAATATTCAGTACGAGGTGTAAAAGAACCTGAGTAGCGCTGCACTCCCTCAACTACTAGACACCATAAACAAAGTATGGTTGGATGGCGTAGTGCCCGAGAGCTGGACATCCGCTGTCGTGATTCCTATCCCGAAACCACGAAAGCCTCTGACGGACCTTGCAATCTTGCGACCTATCTCCTTCACTCCTACGCTGTGCAAGCTCGCGGAGAAAATCCTAGCCACACGAGTGTCATGGTGGCTAGAGCAGCACGGTTTTTATCACGCCGCACAAATTGGCTTTCGTCCATATATTGGTACAGAGGACGGGTTTGCTGTCTTGGCATCTGCAGTTTTGTCATCTACCCGCAGCCGCAATGTGCGTACCGTTTTAGCAATGGACGTTGGAAAGGCATATGACTTCAGTCATGCAGTCATTCTGAACTATATTGACATGCTTCATCTCCCTCTGAGAGTGCGTAGTTTTGTCGAATCATTTTTCGAAGGCAGAAAATTTGCAATACCCCTCAGCGGCGAAGCGGTAGGATCATTTCTTCTTCTCTGCGGCGTGCTACCGGGATCAGTATTGTCGCCGACGTAATTTAGTACTGCTTTCATCCCGCTGGCTTGGCGCTGACATGACATCTGTGACATAAAATTTCACCAGTACGTTGACGACATCACGGCGTGGAGTACTGACCAAGATCTCCGTACTCAGGAGGCTGCGATTAAATGTGCCTTGGATGTTACCAGCAATTACGCATCATGCATCGGACTTCAGCGCTCCGTGCATAAAACAACATACACATCAGTCGCCAACCGCTGGGGGCGCCGTAAACTTGCTGCAAGTCTAATCCGTCTTTGTCTATCAGGCATTCTACTAACGGAATGTCTTAGTGTAAGAATCTTTGGCTTAATGATAACCCAATCGGGATCAGCGACTGCATGGCTTTCTCAGGCAAAAAACCAAGCTACTCAGACTTTGGGTTTGTTTACAAGAATTGCTCCTAAACTGTGGCGCAGGCTCGTTCGTTGCACGGCAGTATGTGAGGGCAGCTCTGCAGCCACGTATAGTTTATCATGCCCAGTTTCAGCATCATACAAGAGCCTAATGGGATCGCCTTGAGGACGTGAGCCGAGAGGCTATGAGGACCATTACTTGCCTTCCACGCATCACACCGGTCATAGCTTTACAAGAGAATGCGCAGCTCAATATCATTGATGAGCTGGTGCAGCAGGGCCGTGAAGCGCGCAGCCTAAAGGCCATTCTATCGCACCCCATGCATGTTGTCAGGCCTTATGCAACGTCACACTCCATTCTTTAGCCGCCAAAGCCAGTTCTTCTCCCATGGAAGTTTGCACAGCTCAGCGGTTACAAGCCGACAGATAACCGCCGGCCAACATCTGCTCATTCGGCATCGTTGCTTCCCCAGAACTTCGAGGAACGAGATTCTTGCCTGCCTGAAGGATCCATTGTTGTCTACGTAGACGCAAGCATACAAGACTGCAAAGCAACAACAGCTATCTACTGCCCTATCAGACCTGCCCTGAAGCAAACCTCTTGGTTTCAGCTTACGGAATCCACTTCGTCCTTTTCTGCTGAGCTCGTGGCAGTTCAAGAAACACTGCTCCGTGGCCGACATAACTATGCTCCCTGCGGCCCACGTTGTCGTCCGCACTGACGCCCTTCAATTTGCCCGGTTGCTAAGACGTGTTAGCCGCTGTCCATCGATATATCAGGACATCCACCGGCTCGCGGCAAGCATCCCGCAGCCAGTACGTATTGAGTGGGACCCACGGGATCTGCTGACCTATCAAAGCCAGGCAGACTTAACGACCCACCTTGCGAATTCAATCTCACCACTGCCTCGGTTTCTTCATTTGGGCAGTTTTACCTTCCTTTCATGAAGAAAGGAACTCCTACGGCGCCTCTCCGTGGCCTCTTCAACCAGCTGCATAATCTCAGCCGTCATGGCACACGCGCCTCTACACGCCTCGTGGCCGATCGCTATGTCTGGCCTTCCATGCAGCACAATTTCAGCTCCTGGGCGCGCTCCTGGATTCAATGCCAGCGTGCTAAAGTCACCAGGCATGTCACTTCACCGCTCCGAGCATTCCCTCAGCCCTCTAGTACGTATCGACAAGTCCACCTTGATATCATTGGGCCCTTTCCCCCAGCTGAACTATATCGCTGCTACTACTGTCTCACCGCCATCGATCGGTATACTCAATGGCCTGAGGCTTGGCCCGCCGAGGGAATCAACGCGGAAGTCGTCGCCACGGCTTTCATCGCCGATTGGACTGCACGCTTCGGGCCCCCTCACCGCGTCACCACTGACCAACGACGACAGTTCTAATCGCACCTTTTCAGGCTCCTCGGGCTGACCATCGGGTTCGAGCGCTTGAGGACCACCAGCGACCACCCCTGCGCCAACGGGATGATCGAGCTTTTCCACCGATAGTTCAAAGGAGCCATCATGTGCCACCCGCAGTCAACCTGCGACGAAGCCATCCCAGCCCTCGCCCCTGGTCCTCACGCCAGCTTCAAGCCCGACATTCAGGCCACACCCGCTGAACTCGTCTACGGGGAACTGCTCCGTCTCCGAAGTGAATTTCTTGCCGCACCGCCATCCATCACCGCGACGTCAAATCGCACCAATTTCTTCGCCCTGTGCCGACGCTGCATCGCTGCCCTCCACCCGTAACCAGCAGCTCACCACAGTAAGACTGCTACTTTCGTCTTCAAGGATCTGGCAACGTGCACGCACACTTTTCTCTGTGACGGCACCGCCCGCAGGCCTTTCCAGCCACCTTAAAGCGGACCCTACCCAGTTCTTCGGTGCGACGACACAACCTTCACCTTGCACGTTAACGGGAACGACGTCCAGGTCACTATCGAACTGCTGAAGCCAGCCTGCATCGATTCCGCCGAACCACGAAATACCACTTCACCCACAGGCGCCCATCCATGACCCCCGACTTTGCAGCCTGTTTCTGTCACTACACGCCATCCATGGACGTCGGGTACGCTGCACGGATTTTTACAAGCCCTGAGGGCTTTCCAATCCGAGGGGGGATGATGTGTCGACACACTCTGCGCATATTTGCGCGCAGCTTCCGCCTTGTTATCATCTGGCCCCGCGTAACACGACCAAACGCTGGACTGCGTTACCGATAAAACACAGCGCCACCGCTGCGTCACCCGAGGCATGCGTCACCGACAGTGGCTACAAAAACAGGCTGCCCAACTGGGAAAAGCGGCTTTCTACCTTCTCTACCGACACGAGCGTAGCGTTGGTATGATCGTCCGCTGCCATCGCAAGTCGAATAAACAGTTGTTACGTTTATATAGTGGGATACTTCAATCACCAGAAATGACATCGCACACATAGTTTTGCTTCAAAAGAAATGGCATCAAGCAAAAATAAAAATGACATCGACAGGCAGATGCTATCTGTATTGTTTGTTGAGAAAAGCCTACTAAATCTTGCCATAAAATACATGGGAAAGCGTGGGTCTTCGAGCCGCATTAGCGAATTCTTGAAACCACTTGTGGTGTCAAGCTTTTGTTCCCTCAATAATATCTGAGCACCTATCATCAGCTGTTTTGCTCCTCCATGGGTGCTTAAACTTTAAAACAAAATGCGACGCACCCTTTCCCCCACTAAGCCCCACAATGAGACCTTATCAACGTACCAACGAAAAGAGTGTCTTTGCGCATAGAGGAAGAAAACTGGCAACAACAAATCTGGGATGAAGAGACCTTCAGGTGTGAAGGATAGAGCGAACCGAAGCGAATACTCCTCATTGAAATGCTTCCCACTTTGTCTCATACTTTGTGTTCAACTCAAACTTACACGTTGGAACCATTCTTCATTAACGATTGACAAATCCCCAGAAAATTCAATAGTAAGATTAGCCGTCGGTGTAAGACGAGATGAAGCATTTGTGAATCCTATTTAATATACGCAGATATAGTTTAGATTCCGCGCATAAAAATAACATTTACATAGTCGAAATGATCTGAACCTGTGCGTTTTCTTTATAACCGTTACAATCGTTCCAATTCACCAACTGAACGTTTAAATGTGCACATCTTCATACTGTTGCTAGACGAGAGAAACTACAGCATTCGAAGTTCTTGTGTCTTCTACTCAAAAACTCTTTTAGGCTAAATTACACATAGTTATCAACTTTAAACGCCATCATTAGACTCGACAGATGAACATAAATAAATTCGAACAACTCTTGTGCACCAATAATTCACCTTTTTTCTGTCATTTCTCGCACACTGTGTGCGAATGAAATGAACTGCATCCGTATATTGCTGCACCAACAAATTTCGATAAAATTGTTGTCCTTACCAAGGAGGCAGTCCTTTGTTTGAATTAAAGTTTAGGTCGTTTGCCTCTCTGTATTTGTAACAAGCTGCTATTTTTTGTCCTGCATGTAAGCAGCATGCAGAAATATAAATGTAACTTAGGGTCAATATCTGTTTACCCATTCCTGTAACAAAGAGGCTGGGCGTTGGAAGTATTTTGAAAGCAAATAAATAAAAATAAATATGATCCCATTTCATCGCCTTCAACAGTGAAAGTAAATTTTGCTCAACGGAATAGCATCTAAAGATTTATTCCTCAGTGTTTGCGAAGAAAGACATATACAATATATCAAAAGTGATAAAAAAAACCTTCCATAGCTTAAGACCATCGACTTCCCATGTTTGCAGTCATCTGAGCAATCTAAGCGCTTTCTCAGAAGAAGCCCTTATTGAGCAAGTCACCCAAACGCACCACGAGCATATGAATGTATCCCAACTCCCTTTTGCAAGGATTCTGCCACCACGGCGGCATGCTGCTCTCAGTGGTTGGTAAATGCGTAAACATTATCGTCACTACCGATGCCATAGTGGAGGTCGTTGTTCTTCCTTGAGTATTTTTGGCTGGCAGCATATTTCTGAGGCCTTAGTTTTGATTGCCTTTTCATTTAGACTCTGTGAACTTTATACATCAGTTGCATCTGTCATGTACGCTTATATTTTGCTACGAATTTCACATGTGGCTCTCAGATAGAGGCCGCAAGTTTCTAGGTATCATGTGTTAAGTGACTGTGGAGTGAAATCTCGGCGCACGAGCGAGGCCAAAACAAACAAAATTGATAGATAGAACTCAAGCATTATGCAGAAAAATAAAATGAGGCTTAATAGTCAAGCAAAGTAACAATTCTTTCAGGTGGCTAAAAGGTTTTACACTTGGTTACGCAACAAATTTTTCCAAGAAAACCACTGACAAAAAGCCAGTACTGTGAGAAACGCCAAAATGGCTGAGCTAGAATGGGATGGATAGATTGAGGCACGTTCTTCAAAGCCAAGGTAAGCAACTAGTCATCATCACCATGAGCCTGACTACGCCCACTATAGGACAAAGGCCTCCCCCATATCTCTCCAATAAACCCTTTCCTGTACCAACAGCGGCCACTCTATCCACACGAACTTCCTAATCTAATCCCTCATCTCATTTCTCCTGCTTTCTGGTACACTTCTTTTCCATTGGCTTCCAGTCTTTTACCCTTGAAGGCGTTTGGTTATCTTGCACTCGTATTACAAGCCCTGGCCAAGCTCATTTCATCTTGATTTCGATTAAGATGTCATTAATCCGCGTTTATTCTCTCTCTCACACTCAAATCTTTCTGTCCCTTAGCGCTGCACAGATAATTTTTTTTACATAGCTCGCTGCGTTCCCCTCGAATTAAATGAACCCATTTCCTTAGCCTCCACCTTTCTGCCCCGTAGGTGAGTGTCGTTAAGACACAGCTGCTATATTTAAAGAGATATATAGAGAAGGATGAGCGAAAAGACATGATACTTAGTTTTTATATACATTTCTCTTCAGTAATATTAGTAAACTGTCATTTATAATTTCAGAGAATCAGCCTGATGCTCTCCATCCAATTCTTATTTTTGCAGTTATTTACCTGTCATGATCCGGATCTGCGGTCACTAACTGCCCTAAGTAGACGTATTCCATTACGACTTTCTGCAACTCGGTACCAGTTGTAAACTGCTGTTCTCTAGCGATACTGTTTAAAATTACTTTTTTTATGCTTATTGATTTTTAATTTCTGCTTGTTAATTTCTTAATTCTGCATTTTATACCCTAAGTGACTGAGCAAGGCGAGGGCATCAGCGAATCTCTTATTACTAAGCTGTTCGATGGAGGCGAAACGCAAAAGGCGCCCGTGTGCTGTGCAATGTCAGTGGACGTTAAAGGTCCCCATGTGGTCAAAAGTATTAGGGAGGCCTCCACTACAGCACCTCTTTCTTGCTTTCATCGTTCACTTCCTCCATTATCCCTTGCCTTACTGAGCGGTTCGGGTGTCCATCGAGATATCTGAGATAGTTACTGCATCATTTCCTACCTCAAAAACTAATTTTTTAAACCACTTTTTTTATACCCGACACTCAGCCGCTAAGAATCCAATCCTGTGAATACCTCTTGCAAAAAGGCGGAGAGATCTTGGCGAGATTGGCGAGTATTTGGCGAGCAATGGCGAGATCTTGTCTTTCTCTCTGACACCCTACCTTTGTGGGAACTTTATTGCTGATTTTTGTGATGGACTATGAGGCTGTCGGGCCGTTATAGTAATCTTCCAGTATTTTACACAAGGCTGAACAACACCCTTATTCCAAATGCCTGCATGACTGCCCAGTTTTATACTGAGCCAAATGCTTTTTCGTAACACATGAAGGCTATATACATGGTGTTTCATCTAGGACTTCACACAGTTTCTTAAATATAGGCACTTTGAGATCAAAGAAAGCTTTTTCGCCGTACCATTTCCAGCAACAAAGTAAATCAAAATATCGCTAAGACGTTCTGACTAGGAGGCTGATTAACTAAAACGGAATAGTGAACTTTTAACCATCAGTGTTAGGATGCGAAATATTTAGAAGCGTACCGCCCACCGCAAGTAATATCCAGTTCAGTTTTCACAGTTTTGAAAGCGCGATTAACCTCGGCGCTGTGAACCAACAAGTTGCCAGAGCCAAAGTATGAGTACATGTTGTTTCGAGAAGCTTGGGGGCAAAGCTACTTTTCCAGTGCACGTAACTCGTCGAAATTGCCAAAATATGTGGGTCACAGCACCGAGGGAAGCCCATTTTCTAAATTCCAAAAAACTGATATGGATAATACCTATGGTAGGCTACACGGCTCTTAATAATTAAGGAACCTAACAGTAAAAGTTAAAAACTTTCTATTCAGTTTTAGTTAACCAGCCTACTAGTTAGCACATCTTAGCCGCATTCTGACGTACTACTCCGCTAACAATGCAATGCCGATAAGTGTACTCTTCTAACTCAAAAGCCTATTTTTTAATAATTATGGAAATTCTTAGGTTAAACATCGTGTATAGAGGTTAGTTATATTCAGCGCACTTCTCGATCAACTTATTGATAGTATGAATATTGTTTATTATCGAGTAGCTTTTAGGAACGTTTGCCTTATCGATTGCTTGATTGATGTCAAAGGTTGTTCCGACGCTATTACTAATTACATCAGTAAACACTACGCAAATGAGAGTAAGCTGCACTGTTTGTAATTTTCGTTGTCTTGACGTCCCGTTTCTTAACGATTTGGATAATGTTAGCTTTCTTCTATGCTTGCGGTATGCTCGAGGCCATAAGGGATTGCTGTGCGCTACTCGTTTTCGTGTTAACGTACTGATTGCAGATGCCTTTGTAATGACTTCTTCAGAACTACTGAGTGGCTTTTTCTAACTTGTCCGTATTGCTAATGACATTTCTTTTCCTCTTTTGAGGCATGCATATGATTTTTCATTCGTCCAGAGTTTTCTCTTAGGCGCTTTAAGGCTACCTCCGTTCTGTAGAACATGCTGAATTTTTTTCCGTAATAGACTTATGTTCCTTTCTTTGTCCTTAATAATTAACTCTGATAGCTATGCTGGATCTATTATGTCTGTGGGTTTAGGGGATTTCATACTTCAGCGTTTCTTAGTAAAATGATTTGTGTCTTAAGAGAGCTTGCCGGTATCCTCTCTAGCTATCTCACGGCCTACTGCGGATTCGATATTGACAGCTATGACATTATCGTTCATTGCTAGATCATTGAGGTCGTCTTACTCCATTGAAGGCGAATATCTGTTTTTTAGCGATATTCTTGATTCCTCTACTATCCCTCATATCGCTAACTCTTTGATTCGGTTCCGCGTCACAGGTTTGTTTCATTCCCTCTTTAAGGCTGGGCTAATTCGACACCTTACCACCCTATAGTCGCTAGAAAGCACCTCTCCAAGAACCTCCACATTATGCACGATGCCAGCGTGACGGCGCAATATTAAGTTTATTTTATTTCTTCCTTACCATTCGGGCTTCTACACTTCTAATTCCTTATCTCCCTGTTTTCAACATAGGTTATTTATGATCCTTACATTATTTTTCTCGGCGAACTCAACTAATAACTGTGCTCAGCTATTTGTAGAACCTATTTCTAGAAACATATTGCATGTGGTCTCACTGCCAAAAATTGAGAGGCCATGGAGCACGAAAATTGAACATAGCGTTGAAGAGTTGGAACGCAGTCTTTCCAGTAAGGTGCACCGTGCTTGTGGGCACTCAATGTACTTTGGTCAAGGTACTTTGGTGGCGTACGTGTCGATTGCATGCCAGCATATTCGGCAGGTACCTCTTGCCAAACCAGACGCCGCAACTCTTAGAACGATAATCCGAGCGAGAAACTGACACTGAAACAAAGTCCGCCGTTGAACGAATAACCTCATCGATGCTTACATTGTCAGCGCAGAATAACGCGAGGTCATGCGCATAAGCTAATACATTTCGTCACCCATTATACGAAAACCACTGATGGCTGCGCAGTTTATAACGCTTAGACAAATTGGCTCCTAGTATAATGCGAACAAGAGCGCGGTAGGCGGGAAACTCTGAGAATGGATTGAATGCGTTGTGAGAGACAACCGTTAACAATCAAGCACGTGGATCAGCTTTTATAACAAAGGTGCATCCCAGGAGAAACAGTTGAACCAAGATATACGCTATATAGAAGAGGAAAAAAAATGAATCGGACACCCGGTCGAACGCCTTTGCCAGAGCAATTTGAAGCAGGGATAATTGTTTATGGGTGTCACTACAATACTGCAGCACCGTGCGCGCTACATGTAGATTAGACTACTGACCGAACCCTCAAGCCGCGTTTGATTAGGTCCAATCAAAGTAGGCACTGCAAGCTTTAACCGATTTGAGAGGAGATTATCGAAGATTTTTTAATTAACATTAGAAAGCGTGATAGGTCTCTAACCATCTACAAATCTTGGCGCGTCTTGTCGTCGGTTTTGGTACTAAGGCAATATGACATTTGGTAAATGAATGTGGCGAAACCCCAACATCAATATTGGTCTCAAAAAATAGGAGTGGGATGGGGGACAACACAGATTTAGATACCTTGTAAAATTCTCCTGAGAGGCCGTCAGATAATGTCCGTCACGTCCGAAAATAGTAATCGATCAAATGCATCTTCCAATTCACCTAAGTGCATAGGACCATTTATTATAGCGCACTCATCTTCAGAAAGCGACGAAATAAGACCGCCAGCGCGCTACATGAACATAGTTAGCAATGCTTGAAGCCGCAGCAAAATAAAAATAAAAAGCGGATACTTTACACCTGTCATTTCCTTCCATCTGCTCCGACCTGCAGCACTGCGCGCTTATGGTCGTTCTACGTAGCAGCAATCCACGCTTTCGCACTGATTCAAAGGTAAACTTTCTCCCCAAAATTTTATGGAGGGATAACGGCACTTTTTTCCGCATAGCATTTTAAGCAGTGTAGGGCATCAGAATACAGACTAAACTTGCTACCAGCAGGTTTAATAGATAACTGTGGAGTGTTAGACTTTCTAAGTACTAGAATTAAAACCGTTATTATTGGCAGGCTTTAGTGACTGTAAATAATATACAAATCAGTTATTGCGATTTCGTAAATGCCACTCTCGACTGAAACCATGACGCGGGCTGTTAAGCGCGGCTAGAGCATTCTGGACACGCGCTTTCGATTTCATTGGTATCGGGCCAAGAACTACTGCCGCTGAGGTCGCAACGACAATTGTATTTTAGAAATTGCAAAAAGCTATATGGCATTGCTTTCGGTAGTCTGGAAGTGTCTCAGTAAATAAAGAGCCGCACCGAGTAGTTAAAAACCTAATTGTTCGGTATTACTTAAACAGCCTCCTAATTAGACCTAATTAGCTGTATTTTGATGCAATAAACCACTTACAGTACTATGTGGAAAAAAGCGATGTTGTAACTCAACCCTTTTTTTATTTTCTTAAATTCTTCGGTAAAATACTTCGGTGTTCTTTCAGGAGTACCGCAAGGTACAGTTTTATCCCCGCTGTCGTTTCTACTTTTTATTAACGACATATAAAAAAACATGTAAATATGCCATTATTCGCCGATGACTGCGTGTTATACCAAGACATAAAATACTCTAAGGACCAGGAAAAACTTAATAATGCTCTAGGAAAAACTGCAGACTGCTGTAATAAATGGCAGATGGTAATTAAGTTCGAAAAAAACGGTCTCTATGTCCATTACAAAGAAACAGTGTAAATTAGACTTTGTATACTCTTGGAATAACATGAATATCAGTAGTGCGACGGAATATCGATACTTGGGTGTAGTCATTACTTGTGACTTAAACTGGACTACGCATGTTAAAAGCATAGCTAGCAAAGCAATGAACATGTTATTTTTCCTTAAAAGGGCCCTTCGTCATTCTACATCTGATACAATACTTCTCGCTTACGCCACTTTTATCCGTCCTGTCTTAGAATACGCTAACATGGCTTGGTTCCCCCACACTTAAAACAGCGTTAAAAGACTCGAAATTGTCCAAAGGAAAGCCGTGCGCTTTATCTTCAACTGCATGGGACGCATGCATTCAGCCAAAGATATTTTACGCAAGGCTGGGCTTCACACGCTCTCCAGCCGTGCAAATTACACCGTCTATAGTTTTTGTATTTACTGCTTAATAATGCATTAACGATGTCTCCCACAGACTTTGTTCTTATAAACACAACTAAGGTAACACGTCACAAGCCTGCACTCACTATTGAAGAATATTTCTGTCACAGTAATACTTTCCGATATTCTTTTTTTCCACAAGTTGCCTGAGATTGAAATCGCTTGCATCCATCAGTCACAGCCCAGCGCACCATAGACAAATTTATTACCCTCACTGAGAGCTCTGTGCTTACATTCCTCTCACCATAACCTTGTTCATAAACTTGTAATACAGTGTTCCTCTCAGTGTATTTATTGTATTCAAGCGCTATCATCAGTTTTATGACTCGACTGCTTTATTTAC
Source organism: Amblyomma americanum (assembly GCA_030143305.2). NCBI lineage: Eukaryota > Metazoa > Arthropoda > Arachnida > Ixodida > Ixodidae > Amblyomma > Amblyomma americanum. The sequence goes on from JARKHS020026079.1 coordinate 22,269, forward strand.
TATTGTCAAGTGTATTGCATGTTTTGCCTCTATTTTCTATTCTAAAAAATATTAGGACTGAACCTATATTTGTATGTTTTGCCCTCTCCTGTAAAAATCCCAAGAAGGGATTGACAGTATTCCGAAATAAACATATAAATAAAACTCCCTGTAAATTGTACGTCAACGCATCGTTCGTTTGACATTGGCGCTAACGCCGTGTCCGCTAGCCAAAATTTAGTCGCCGTTCTTGGACTAGCATTTGCGGTTGAATGTCACATGCCGGCGACTCACCCTCTGCACATGCGGCGCACCGCAACTCCGCTACTCGTTGCATTACTTGAAAAATCTTCCACAGGGGTTCGAACCACGCTGCGGCGGCCACGTTTCCATGGAGGCGAAACGCAAAAGGCGCTCGTGTGCTGTGCGACATCCGCGCACGTTGAAAATCCCCAGTTAGTCGAAGTCTAAATTGTTCCAGAGCCCTCCACTACGGCACCTCTTTCTTCCTTTCTTCTCTCACTCCCTCGTTTATCGCTTCCCTTACGGCATCGTTGAGATTTACTGGACATTTCATTTCCTCAAAAATTTATTGCCTTATAGGTTTTGTCCTCTCTGGTTTATTTATATTATTTATTTATTTATTTAAGTACATACTGCAGACCATGGTTAGGTCCAAGTGCGACGGGCGCTGTACAGAATAAGTAAATAAGAAAAATCACATGGCAACATGTAGTGTACAAAAAAAAACATATGCATTCAGGTACAAAGCGTGGCTCGTATCAAACAAGTCAATGCTGGTCCGTAGAGGACAGAGAGTTCCGGTCCGCTATTGTGCGGGGAAATAGGAAAATTTGAACCGATTTGTGCGTGCGAAGTATGGTGCTAATAGGCTGGTGCGATAGTGTCGCGTGCTTCTTGTTGGCTGAGGGAATAAATATGACTGTTCAAGTCCCAACTTAAGGTTGACCAAGAGGGGAAAAAAACCTAAACGGGTACTTTTTCGACGAAACTCAAGGAAGTTGATACCATGAGCCTGCATTAATTCGGACGGTGAATCAGATTTAGAAAGTTTGGAGCACACAAACCTAATAGCGTTTCAGTGTATTTTTCAATGTTCTTTATGTTAGATATAGTATGCGGATCCCAAACTACACAAGTGTATTCGAGTTTTGGCCTGATCAAAGATAGATAACTAAGAAGCTTTACGTTGGGACGGCAATTGCGAAGTTTGTGTCCCAAGAAACAGTTTTCTGAAGGCAGATGGACATATGTTGTCAATGTGGGCGTTCCATGACAGATCATGGGTAATTGTCACACCCAAGTACTTGGTCGCAGTGACTTTCTTAAGCGGGGAGGACACAAGAATATAAGCACGTTTTATCGAATTTCTTTTGCGAGTGATGCAGAGAGAAACAGCCTTGTTCAGATTTAAAGCCATTCCACAACGACTGCACCAGTTCACAAGCTCGGGCAGGTGGAGGACCAGGTGGGCCGCATGGTCCGCCGGTTTTCTAACAAGCGTGGTGGGTTACGAGGCAAAGACGCCTTGCGGCTGGCGAACGCATTCGTGACCAGTCGAATCTTGTATTCGACTACCTACCTCCACCTACGGAATTAGGAAGAGGATGCCGTTGAGGTCATCCTCCGCAAACGCATGAAACATTGTTACACATCCCGGTCTCTACCTTTACCAGCCACCTCATGGCACTGGGGATGATAAACACTTTCAGGGAGCTTCGGGAGGCCCACCTCAACAACCAATACACTCCGGCCGCCGTCTTCTAGCCCGTCTCCACATCCAGCACACCCAATTCACAGAGGAGAGATGCGGCCTTCCCGTACACTGGAGACGCGCCCTCCACGTGTGGCCTCTCCCCACCAACAAGTCCAAAGAGGACCATAATGGCAGGCGCCTGGCGCGGGCGGAAGCCTTGCACCGCCATTTTGGGAGCAAACCAGGAGTCTTCTACGTGGACGCCTCCGGCCCGGACTTTAGGGGATGGTACACAGCCGCGGTCGTCCACGAGGGCATATCAGTAGACGGCCTTACTTTCAAGGCCCAGTCAGCAATTCACGCAGAAGAGATTGCCATCGCCCTGGCAGCCTCCGACTCCTCCCCCAAATACGTAATCACCGCCTCGCAAAGGGCTTGTGGAAACATCGAGTAAGGGTGGGCTACTCCCCTGGCTTATCACATCTACCAAAATTGTAGCCGAGACTCGGAATCTGCGCACCGATCTCTCGTTTGGGCTCCGGGTCACCAGGGCCTCCGCGGAAACGAAGTAGCCGACGACGCCGCCTGCGCGCTCTCTCTCCGGGCATTTCCCACGGGATCCAACGCTGACCAGGACTCCGAATTCAATCGGGTTTACACTTTTAAGGAAATATGCGATTATTACAAATCCACGCACCAAACTTTTCCAACCCCGTGCAAAGGGCTGGGGAATGCCAACGAGCGGGTACTCCTGCACCTGCTCACTAACACGATGCTTGAATTAGAGAAAACCTAGCGCCAAAACCATGCAAACCACAAGGACGAACGACGACGACACACAAGCGCTATACTCACAATTGAATTTTATTGAAGCCAGGATGCAGCTTCTTTAGTGCATGGTTTGGCGCTAGGTTTTCTATAATTCAAGTATGCACCATCTAGCCCAAAAAGAGCTTTTAAAACACGATGCTGTGCCCGGCAACTCTAAAGCATTTCGATCCTCAATTCGACGGGCGGCGCTCACACTGTGGACAGGTGTCTGACACCTACCACATGGTGTGGGCCTGCCAGCAGATCCCATCCCTACCCCCTATCCCAAACCCTACCCGAGAGGACTGGGAGGCGACCCTGTCCGGCAGCTATACCCTCGAGGCCCAAAGGGCCTTAACGCAGCGTGCCCGGGCTGCGGCAACTACAATGGCGTGCCTGACTAGGCATCCCACCTAGTGGTTGTAAGGGCGTGACCCTTCAGGCTTCGACCCCCAACACCTCTCTCTATGATTAATAAATGTTTTCACCACCCCCACTATTTTTGTGAGGCTATCATACAGGTCTATTTGACGTTGTGCACACGAGATTTTGCGAAATAACACACAGTCATCGGCATATAGTCTTTTCTGAACACCAGGCACAACTTCAATCTCAATATCGTTAATGTACAGTAAAAACAGCAAAAGGCCCCATTTCGCTTCCTTGGGGCATACCAGAAGCGACAAGAAGAGAGCCAGATTGTTGGCCACCAAGAGCCACGTATTGTTTTCGGTCGTTTCTATAATCACGTATCCAAGAAATAAGAATATTCGGGAGGCGAATGGAATGTAGTTTTAATATTAGGCTGCTGTGGGGAACTGTCAAATGCCTTGCTGAAATCTATAGAATTGCATCAATCTGACTATTGATATCTAGTACTGAGACAAAGGAATGAACTACGGAAACCAGCTACGACACGGTACAGTAACCTTTCCCGAAACCGATTTGGTAATTTGTTAGTACCGAGTTACACTCGAAAAAATCTTTAATGCGAGTGGCGATAACATGCTCCATCATCTTGCAACAGGACGAAAGTAATGATATAGGGCGGTAGTTATTTATTACCAGTCAGTCACCTTGTTTAAAAATGGGCACAATTATGGATGTCTTTCATTCACTTGGCAGTTTGTTTATAACAAAGAGGTGCAAAACATAGTAACCAGAATCTTGGCAACAGATTTGGGATATCTATGGAGAAAAATGTTTGGAATATTGTCATGTCCGGACTAGGTTATAGTCTTAAAGTTGAGAAGCATTGAAAGCACATCTTCGTATGTAACAAAATCCGCTTTAGAGTGGTAGGCAGGTGCAGCGTCAAGTGTGTATGATTCTGACACCGTGAACACGCTTTGAAAATATTCGTTGAAATGGTGAGCAATGGCCCTGTGATTATTTACTAATGTATCAGCAACTAATACTACATAAACCGGTGTCTTTGTGTCACTTGTAAATCTCCAGAATTTGCTCGGGTAATTTTTATGAAGTTTGGGAGATACATTTTGAAGTAATAATCTTTTTATTTGGGTACCGCGCCAGGGAGAGCCCCATTAAGCTCCGAGATCAGATAAGGTTGCAAGCGTTTTTTTTAAGCCGTTTTATTTTTTGCTTAAGGGGAATAATGTTCCAAATCATCCAAGGCGTTTGCTTACGGACATATTTGCGCTTTGCTAGCACGAAGTTATCTAGACAGTAATGACAGATTTCCTTGAATTTGGTCCAAAGTTCACAAGTCGTCCGTTACATTAAAATCTATAAGGTACGTTTCCAAGTAGTATATTATGAGGTCCTCATCAGCGCGTGTGTAATCTTTGAATGGGCGTACTTGTTGCTATTTCCGTGCACTGCGCGCGCGACACGGTACAGCAATGCTCACAAGGTGATGGTCAGAAAGCCCTTGCTGAACCGATACAGTGCAGTCACTAAGAGCGCGAGGTACAAATTCCAAATCTATAATGGAATTGCGATTTAGGCATTCACGAGTTGGCAGGCGTACAATCTGGGCCGTCATGTGTGGACATACTATCGTAGACAGCACTCACAGGTTTCTTAGCACGTATACATTCTAGGCGACCCCAGTCAACACCCGGAAGGTTTAGATTGCCGATCAGCAGTATTTTATTCTTTGTGTGTTTTGAAATACAGATTTGTAATTTGTACAGGTAATCATTGTTGACGTCAGTGGGCTTATATAGTGCATAAGAACTAAAACCATGACCCCAGCACGACAACTTAAGCCACAGGCATTCATGATAGAGGACCTCTTCGAACAAGGCGGATTCAATTTAGTTTTTAATAATAACAGCTACGCCGCCAACCCTTGAGGTCCTGACTTTCCTGAATATTGTGTACGAGGGCGGAAAAACGGCGTCATCACCTACATCATTATGTAGCCAATTTTCTGTTATAACGCATATCTGGTGATCGTATTCGAGGAGTAAAATTTCAAATTCGTCCGCCTTATTTACAAGGCTTAGAGCGTTAACATTGATTATTCTCAGCAATTTTTCGGGCTTTAAGAGGGCCCTACTGCCGCGAATGCGCGTTTTTTTTGTGCAACCAAGTAGGTAGGAGTGGGGGAGAGAGAGAGAGAGAGAGAGAAAACTTCATTGGTAATATATATGGAGGAAGTATGACAGGGCCCTGAAGGGACCCTCCCTTACAAACACTACGTGGGCTCCTCGTTACAGGAGCCCATTGGCCTCCAGGGCTGCTCGGGCTCGGACGACTAGGGCCGTTTGGCTCGTTAGGTCGGAGCAGTTGAGCAGGGCTGCCTCCCACTCCTCCGCGGTGGGGTTGGGTTTGGGGTCTAGGTTCGGGGTTGACTGGCATGCCCACACCATGTGGTAGATATCCGAGGACTTCTCCTCACAGTGTGGGCATTTTCACCTGCAAGCGGGATCAAAGAATTTCAGAACTGCCGGGCACAGCAGAGTTTTAGTGAAGAGACGGAGGAGAATGTGTTCCTCCGTCTTAGTGAGGTCCTTGCATGGCTTGGGAAAGATTGAATGTTCAGATTGGTAAAGTTGTGTTATTTCCTTAAAGGTAAAGACGGGCTTGGGATCGGGATCCGCTGCGGTAGGGTTAAAGGCGTTGTTACCCGGAGAGTGAGCGCGCGGGCGGAGGCATCTGCCCTTTCATTGCCTTCGAGTCCTAGATGAGCGGGAGCCCATACTATCGTTCGGGGAGCGGGGGCCCCGGGATAGTCACTGTTTTGAAGAATGCGGTAAGCTAGGAAATGAATGTATATATCCCTGTTCATTGTTTCTACAGGCCCCTCTCGAGTCAGTAATGATGACCCGCGAGTCCCGGTGTGCGGCGGCTAGCGCGATAGCGACCTCCTCCGCATGAGTTATGTTTTGAGCTCGGAACGTAAGTCCGTTCACCGTAGCTTTCTTGTGTACGACTGCGGCCGTGTACCACCCCCCACGGTGGGGGCCGGAGGCGTCCACGTAAAAGACTCCGTGTTTGTCACCGTAGTGGTAGGCTAGAGATTCCGCCCGCGCGAGGCGTCTGCCACTATGGTCTTCCTTTGACATTTTGGCCACTTGAGTTCAGTGGGGACCTGTTTTCGACTGCGCTTGAAGGCGAGTACTGGGGCGAAGCGTTTCTTCTTCAACGTTTTTATGTAATGGTACCTTGTCGTTTTTATTGTCATCCCAGATGTATGCCTCAATATTTATGAATAGCCTGGTAAAGGACAAAGACACTTTATCACTTATCATGGTTCGGTTTAGAGCTGTCCAAAAGCTTTTTTTCAAATACCTCTGTTTTTGTGCGAAAAATCTTCACCAAGAGAAAGCGAGCTGCTTACAATTTTGAAAGCGTTTTTCATAATTTCATCCTTGCGTCGCGAATCCAGAGACTTAAAAATAGCTGGCCCAACTTTGCTCGGCGCTGGTCTTCCTAAGCAGTGGATTCGCTCTATGTCAACTTTGCTGTGTCGGAGCGTTTTTTAATTATCTTTTCATTAATAGCGCTTTTTAGTGACTCTCTAGTCTCATCTTTCTCTTCTGGGAGGCCTTAAACAATTAAACTTCATTTTTCGTCTTTCCTGTTAAGGTTAGTTTGGCTGTCCACAGAGAAGACATTTACGGGGCCTTTCCTCCCATCAAAAGCCATTATGCGGAGTGTGAACGTGCGCTTGATTTTGGCAGCCATAACTAACATAGGGCGGGGATCTTAATAGTGTCAGCAAAATCGTCGAAGAGGAACTGCGACGGCTGCTTCCATCTATCACACAGACTCAAGCCGCGACTATCATTGATGCGGTAAGGGAAAAAATGGAAAAGGTGTTTGGCACAACGACCGCGCCGGATATAGAGCCCCAGATTATATCTAGCACCGCCGCTGTCCAAAGCCAAAGGCGTTCTTCCAGCCTGCGCCAGCAGCCCTATGCGTCGCCCCAACAACCCTAATCGCCCGCCCATCGACCTAAATTCAAGCTCAGCCAAGAAAAGCACAGCACTGGAGTGCCCCCCACCACTGCTTCCGCTGCATCCCATGCCACTGTCGATACCCACGAATGGGGCTGCGAGGCGTGCCATACGGCGCACCGCAATCTTGCCTTGGCCAACAACCGTGAGAGATTGATAACTACCTACGTCAAAAAGGGTGCGTATTCAGTCGTACTCCATGTCCATTGTCGTCAGCTGCGCGGTTTGCATTACCACGAAGCAGCTACGGGCCACTGGGCCTCCAATCCCCGTAGGGGAAAATAAACAAAGCAACCTGTAGAGGTCAGGCATGAATACGGCGCACCCAATACGATCACGCAGCATAGAAACATGCGATCGCTCAATACGTGAACCGCCTTCACAATAACGCCGCCATCCAGAAAAGCCTCGACGACGTGCCCTAGCCACGATTCCCAGGCCTGTCGAAGCCGTGGTTCGACATCGAGGGTGACTTGCAATGTAAGACCGAGGATATCCGACTTGGAATTGGCTATCGATGGCCGTAAATGTACCCTTTTAGTCTAGACAGGAGCCGATAATTCAGCGTCTCACCGTTTCACAGCACAGCTCCGGACAGCACCAGCCGCATGCGACGGCCCAGAGTTTTAAATCCCCAAAATTTGCTCCGGTCATTTCTTGTTGTTTCATCGGGACTATTCACCGCGAGAGTAACCATTAACGGACACACTTATCTAGCCAGCTTCGTACTCCTCCAACAGTGCTCCCGCGACGTTATTCTGGGCATGGATTTCCTGACGGAACATTAAGCCGATAGAGACCTTCGATCTAAGTCCATCATGTTTTCCTCGCAGGAAGCCATACCTTCAAAAACAACTCTGTGGCATCAGCAGCCCTGAGCGTGCTCAATGAAGAAGCCAGCGTCCTACTCTGCTCTAGCGCAATCGTCGTTAAAGTATCAGCTTGGCTAGTTCAGAAGGCTGGCAGTGTCGATTGTACTGCGGAACCCTGGTGTCGAAGGTCTTGTTGGTTGGAGACGCTTCATTTGTGCACTAAGCAACGGCATTTAAGCAGGCTTGGGACAAACCCGGTGAAAAGTTGTTCTCTGATCCCATTCATCAAGGAGTGCAATTTCTCCTGGGTCAGGTGATATCTGTGCACCAGAAAACACAGCACTTCTATTCGATGTATTTTCCAACGGTCGCATCTGGCTATCGCTCTTTTTTTTTCGTGACGGAGTTTGTGAATGTTTTCACAAGTTCTTTCTTAAACCGGCTCCACGCTCGTATGGAAACCTCATGATTCTCGTATCAGGTTCTTGTTGGGCGATTGAGGAAGGAAAGTGGTGTACCCTAGATAAACTTGAGCGTCCCATCAGTTGAATGTCGCCACACGCGCAAGCAGGTCCAGTCTTTGCTCGGCGTCTTCTTGGGGTAGACCACTGAACAGAGGAGCATCACGTGCCTGCTTAATAATCTCCTGTGCTGACGTAGCTTCACCAACCATCTTGGGGGTATTGCAGGTCTACAGTGCAGCACCTCCGACAGATGTCATATACTTGTGACGGCAGACGGCAATCAGGTAGACAGGAAAAATGTCTGCCACAAAAAACTGTTAAGTGGGCTGTACTGCACCCACAAATAATTCTACGACTGGGGTGGGGTGATGAAAACTGTGGATATTCTGCCATAGTTCATATTCACAATATAAATCAGGTGATGGAGAAATAAGCAGAACATAGCCAACCCCTATACATAGCCTTTACAATGAAGAAGACTACAGTGCGCCGAATCCAACAACGATGAAGAGGTTTAGGCGGCCTCGGCGACCGGCTGCCGCGCCCGTTGGAGAGCTCGAGCTCGTTCTGGAAGTCCGTACTGGTGCCGCCGCTGCTGGGTCAGTTTGTGCCACGGTTACGCCGCCAGCCCTTTAAGCGAAGCAAGAAACCACTTTTCACCTTCATTGAATACGAGAAAGCATTTGACTCAGTGGAAACCTCAGCAGTCATACAGGACTTTACGAAATCAGGGTGTAAAAATGCCTTACGTGAAAACACAGGAAGGAATATATATATATATATATATATATATATATATATATATATATATATATATATATATATATATATATATATATTATATATATATATATATATATATAGAAACTGCACAGCTGCCATAGTCCTCCATAAAGTCCGCAATAAAATCCGAAACACAAATGACGTCTGGGAAAGAAATACGATTTCGCCAAGGCTATTCATCCCCTGTTTAAAGAAGGTATTCCGAGACCAGAAATGCGAAAAGTTATAGATAAGGCTTAATGTATAATACATAAATAATCTGTGATTAGCTGATTACATTACATAGCTGAGTCACTCAGGACGTGAACTGCAAATCATGATCAATGAGTTAAACAGCCAGAGGAGAACGGTGGGTCTAAAAATTAACATGCAGAAAACCAGAGTGATGTTCAAAAGTCTAGCTAGGGACAGGAGTTCTGAAGTGGCAGCGATGTGCTGGAAGTGGTAAAGCAATATGTCTGCTTAGGGCAGGTAGTGATTGCTGATCCGGATCATGAGAGGGAAATAACTAGAAGGAGAAGAATGGGGTGGAGAGCATATGGCATGTTCTCTCAGATCATGAATGGGAGTTCAGCAATATCTCTCAAGAAAAAAGTGTACAACAGCTATATCTTAGCGGTACTCACATACAGGGCTGAAATATGGAGACTAACGAAAACGGTTCTGCTTAAGTTAAGGACAACGCAGCGAGCCATGGATAGGAAATGACAGGTGTAGCGTTAAGAGACCGGAAGCGGGCAGAGTGGGTGAGGGATTAAATGCGGGTTAATGACATCTCAGTCGAAATTAAGAGGAAGAAATGGGCTTGGGCAGGAAACGTAATGCAAAGGCAAGATAACTGCTGGTCCTTAAAGATAACGGAGTGGATTCCAGGAGAAAGCAAGCGTAGCAGAGGGCGGCAGCAGATAGTTGGCCAAATGACATTAAGAAGTTTGTAGGCACAGGGTAGTGGCCACTGGCAAAGGACAGGCATCATTTGAGAGACACGGGAGAGACCTTTACCATGCGGTGAGTTTGGTCAGACTGATGATAATGAGGATGGCAACAAGCGTGCTCAGCGGTCGTCAACGTAATGCCTGCCCTTTTGACGGCGCTCATTTTAAAGCTGGCAAGCAACTATTGAGATAAGATACCAAAGCAACTACTAAAATTTGGTATAATGCGGAAGCAGTTGGCCTGGGCTATTATCATTCGAGATAGTTCTTGTCTCACTTCGCGTCTGCAGTTAAAATGGTGAAGCCTAAATCAAGCGGCTTTAATCTGGAACAAATAAACAGCACAAAGTTTCCTGGCATATATGTAACAAAAATGAAACTTATGGCCCCTTTACCTATTTAAGGCAGCCAGTGTATTTATTTCAACATGAAATATATTCCGAAACGTTTTGAATAGGTTTTTGTGATAGTAAGCACTTTGTTATCTCCTAATGTGTTCTTATATCTCACTGTGGCCCAGAAATACAGAAACAAAAAAAAAGGTTTCGCTGAAAATTTAACTTTTCTACTAAAATGAGTTTTGTGACAAATCCTCGATTGTGTCTATTGCCTACGGACGCTTTCAGATCGAAAATAGGGATTTAAAACCAAACATTTCTGAACAAAATATATGAGGAACATATTCTACCGAAAGGAACCACTCTCTGCTTATCTAGGTTGTATTCTGGTTTTGAAATGATGCTTATTGATAGTACGAGAGATTTTCTTTGTGTTTCGTTGTTTCGAAAAGAGTTCCTTACATTTCTTTTGCGAACTTTCAAGCAAACAGTTATATTTATTTAATGGGTTTTCGTAGGCAGTACTTCTAACTGTGGTGGAATTTCCATGTAAATGATTGTTGAAATTTGACGTTGCGACACGTGCTTCTTGTCTTCCGTATATAGGGCGCGTGATTTATGCTGTTCAAAAAAATAGTTTTGAAATGTTGTGAAACCTAACTATGTCCTTGCTGCGTATATTTCCTATCACTTTGTTTTCAAGACAGATCATATTAGCCAAGAAAGCTCTCAGAGAGGGCCATTACTATGCTTCTGTCATCAGTCTGAAAGCTTAGTCTTTAGAAAACGAGAAGCTCAAATTTATTCCTGCAGATAATCTTTGAACAGAACATAAAGCTTGAGAAGGGTGCCTGATGCATTCAAATATTACTACCGTGGTAGCTGTCGTAAAGATTTATTACGAAATTCATGACATACAGTGGCCAAACGAAAGAGACGCCAAAAATGTTATAGAGATATCAACTGCATGCAAAGCCGGCAGAGTTAAATAACGGTACGCGTGTTATGCTGAAGTAAATGCATTTAGAGTATGCCTTTGCAACAAAACAGCATTGCCACCTTGAATATCATTCCACTTGACACTTGTGGTTTAACTGAATATTCTCTGTTGCTTGCTAGGATTCTGTGCTGTTTTTCGTTAATGCTCATAAATGTAGCCTGCTTTTAACATGATTGCATTCGATATTAATAGCAAATATACCGTAGGCCATAGCTCAGAGGGATATCTCTATATGCGATATGCGAAAATCTTGGCCTCGAATCCTGCTGGTGTCATTTGGTTCTCGTTCCTAGTATTTTTCTTACATTATCCCGCATATTCAGCACTTGCCGACTTCAATTTCTGTGAGCTTTAACGGGGAAATAAAAACAGTGGAAATAAAGACCAACAGTCGCCTTTGACTTTCGTAGCCACGAAAGCGTTTCTCTTCTTACTCATTACCATCGCATCATTAGCATGACTTCGCCCATCTGCAGGACAAAGGATTCTTCCATATCTCTCTAATTAACCTGTTTTGGGTGAGTCGCGGGCAACCTATCCTCGCAGACTTTATCTCATCCGACCACCTAACTTTCTGCCGCCCCCTGCTTGGCTTTGCTTCTCTAGAAATCATTTACGTTACTCTTAAGGAGTATCGCTTATCTTTCCATTGCATTACATTCCCTGCCAGCGCCCATTTCTTGTTCTTGATTTCTACTACGATGCCATTAACCCACGCTAAATTGTCGCTGACTCACTATGCCCTCAACCTATATATCAACGTTACACATATCATTTTCCTTTACATAGCTTACTATTTCGTCCTCAAGTTAAGTTAAACCCTTTTTCTTATGAATTTGCTACAACTTTTACATACTTTTCCCATCAGGGATATTGGTAGGCTGCCATACATGAACTGAGAGAACCTGCGAAATGGGCTCACCCCATTTTTATTCGTCTAGTTTTTCCGCTCTCGTGATCGGGACATGTGGTCACTACCTGCCTTATATAGACGCATTCGCTTACCACTTCTAGCACCTTGCTAGCAATTTTATACTGCTCTTCCCTTCCGAGAATGTTTAACATTACTTTGCTTTCCTGCTCCTTTATATTTAAACCCACTCTCTCCTCTGCCTGTCTAAGCATTGATCATGCTTTGCATTTATTTTCCTGTGTGGTTTAGGAAAGCAATGTCATCACCAAATCATCACTAGTTTATTCATCACTCATTGTCATGACTACTATGACCTCACTAATTTATTCTCTGTTAACTCTCCAACTGTTTCCAATCCAGTCCTCTCAATACCGCCTTCAAAGAAGCGTGGGACAGGATTGGCGAGATCGCGTCCCCGTTTGTGACAACCTGCCTTATTAGAAAAATATTGGTGACTTCCCGGAGCACCATTGTAGCTATGCAGCTGTCATAGCTAGATTCGAGTATTTTTGAATAAGGCTTTTCTACACTTTGATTCCGCGAAGGCTGTATGCCTGCCGAGGTTTCGAGTGAGTAAAATACTTTCTCGTAGTCTATAAACGCTATATAAGCATTGGATATATTCTGCATGATTTTTTGTCACATACTTAATTAATGAATATGGCCTAACGTATGTGAACGAGGACCGCGATCACTTTTTTCATTTCTGCCATGAGTTCTAAATATATACCACGTGTTTCAGTGGAGCATTCTATTAACTTAAAAAAACATGCTTTTTGAGGTATGAATGAATGAAAAACTTTTTATTGATTCTCTTAGTGGGGTGGTAGCGGTGGAGGACGAAGTCTTCATCTTGATGCTTGGGTGCTCCTTGGCCGTGGGTGGGCCCCTATTCCAGGGCTCCACTGAGTCGGGCCACCTCGCTTCCGTGCGCTACTAGGGCCCTTTGGACCCCGAGCTCGCAGCTGGTGAGCCGGCTCTCCCATTGCTCCGCACATGGTGTTTTGTGTTTGTGGAATGCATGATTTCTTTCGCACTCCCACGTGATATGGTATAATGTCGGCCGTGCTCCGCACCACGGGCAGTTGGCGCTATACTGTGTGAGGAACATCTCGTTTAGTATGTATAAGTTAGGAAAGGAGCCCGCTTGCAGTCTACGCCATACTGTGGCCTCCTCCTCGGTTAATGCTTTATGCGGTGGGGGATATTGGATTCTTAGCCCCTTGTATAGGTTTAGTAAATCCGAATAGCTGTCCCCACAAGCAACCTGAGACTCCTCGGGGGTTAACGACGTTCCTGCTCGGCTGGTCATTCCTCGAGCTAGGATGTCTGCCCCTTCATTGCCCCTGATCCCCGCGTGACTTGGTATCCAGATTAAACTTTGTGTTTGTCGTTCCTCGGGGAGCGGTGCTCCACCGAGGATTTTGAGCCCCTTACTGCTAATTCTGCCTCGGATATAGTTCCGGCACGCTTCTTGCGAATCTGTAAAAACATTAAGGGATTTCCCTGTTCTATATCCTTCTCTAGCTGCCAGGGCGACAGCTGTCTACTCTGCCTCCGTTATATCGGACACTTCGGCTGTGAGGCTCGTGATGTGTTCTCCTCGGTTGTTTACGATTACCGCTACGGCGTAGTTTCTGTGTGCTTGGGGTTAGAGGGAGGCGTCTGTATAGACTGTATTGTCTCTGTGCCCCATGTGCCTCTCGTAAAATTCTGCTCTGGCCTGTCTCCTGTTAACATGGAGGTTTGGGTCCATGTTTCGGGGGGGATAGGTTGTATGCTTATTTCCTTTCTTAGCAGGTCTGGTATTGCGGCCCTACTGTTTTGCGGCTTTTCGATATACCGACCCAACCTCGTCAGGAGCGCCCATCCTGTTGTTGTGTTGCTAAGTCTTCGTACTTGTGCCTTGAGCTGGCCTTCCCTCAGTTCTTCAAAGGTGTTGCTAACTCCAAGATGCATGAGCTTGCCGTTCGAGGTGTTTCTTGGGAGATGAAGAGCTGTGTTGTACGCCTTCCGGAGTATCGTCTCCGCTTGCTCCTTTTCTGTCTTGATGGTTACGTGGTACTGCAGTGATTATGTTACCCGGCTGACCACTAGGCTATTGACCAGCCTGAGTGTGTCCTCCTCCTTCATGCCGTATCGCTTGTGGGCTACTCTGCTAATCAATCGGCCCACCTGCTCCGCTGCTTGGATTAGCAGGCTGAGGGTGTGGCTGCATTTACGGCTTCCTTGCAGCCACATGCCGAGGATTCTAATCATCTTTTGCTCCGGGATATTCTGGCCCTCTAGTTTTACTTCGAGTGGGGCATCCGTAGGGTGGCTGCCTACTCTGTGGAGCTCGGACTTCTCCGTTGAGCATCTGAGTCCCCTTTGTCTTGTATATTCTTCGATGCAGGTGGCAGCCTCTTGTAGTGCCTCTTGCTTCTCTCCCAGTGAGCCTTGGGTGGTCCAGATGGTGATATCGTCCGTGTACATTGCGTGATTTATCCCCTGGATAAGGCTGAGTTTTCTGGCAAGATTGATCATCACTATGTTGAAGAGTATTGGCGAGATTACGGAGCCCTGTGGAGTGCCCTTGCTTGGCGTGGAGAAGGTGTCACTCTGTAGGTCTCCTAGGAAGCTTCTGACGTAGTCATGAATATTCTTCCCGCAGTTGGTGGTGTTTAGGCCTTCCATTATAGCGGCGTGGGACACGTTCTCAAAGGCCCCCTTGATATCGACGGCCATGACAACGTTTTCCCCTTGTTTTGGCATTGTTTCCAGTACCTCCTCTTTTAGCTGTAGTAATACGTCTTGGGTTGACAGGTTGGCCCTGAATCCGAACATGGTGTTGGGGTACCATCCTTCGTCCTCTAGGTGCGTTTGTATTCGTCGGTTAACAATTCTCTCGTACAGCTTGCCTAGGCACGATGTTAGCGAGTGTAGATCAAAGTGTAGAACAGCCTTATTCAAAAATACTCGAATCTATCTATGACAGCTGCATAGCTACAATGGTGCTCCGTGAAGTCACCAATAATTTTCTAATAATGTAGGTTGTCACAAACGGTGACGCGATCTCGCTAATCCTGTCCCTCGCTTATTTGAAGGCGGTATTGAAGGACTGGATTGGAAACAGTTGGAGAGTTAACAGAGAATAAATTAGTGAGGTCATAGTAGTCATGACAATGAGTGATGAATAAACTAGTGATGATTTGGTGATGACATTGCTTTCCTAAACCACACAGGAAAATAAATGCAAAGCATGATCAATGCTTAGACAGGCAGAGGAGAGAGTGGGTTTAAATATAAAGGAGCAGGAAAGCAAAGTAATGTTAAACATTCTCGGAAGGGAAGAGCAGTATAAAATTGCTAGCAAGGTGCTAGAAGTGGTAAGCGAATGCGTCTATATAAGGCAGGTAGTGACCACATGTCCCGATCACGAGAGCGGAAAAACTAGACGAATAAAAATGGGGTGAGCCCATTTCGCAGGTTCTCTCAGTTCATGTATGGCAGCCTACCAATATCCCTGATGGGAAAAGTATGTAAAAGTTGTAGCAAATTCATAAGAAAAAGGGTTTAACTTAACTTGAGGACGAAATAGTAAGCTATGTAAAGGAAAATGATATGCGTAACGTTGATATATAGGATGAGGGCATAGTGAGTCAGCGACAATTTAGCGTGGGTTAATGGCATCGTAGTAGAAATCAAGAACAAGAAATGGGCGCTGGCAGGGAATGTAATGGAATGGAAAGATAAGCGATACTCCTTAAGAGTAACGTAAATGATTTCTAGAGAAGCAAAGCCTAGCAGGGGGCGGCCGAAAGTTAGGTGGTCGGATGAGACAAAGTCTGCGAGGATAGGTTGTTCGCGACTCACCCAAAACAGGTTAATTGGAGAGATATGGAAGAATCCTTTGTCCTGCAGATGGACGAAGTCGTGCTAATGATGCGATGGTAATGAGTAAGAAGAGAAACGCTTTCGTGGCTACGAAAGTAAAATGCGACTGTTGGTCTTTATTTCCACTGTTTTTATTTCCCCGTTAAAGCTCACAGAAATTGAAGTCGGCAAGTGCGGAATATGCGGGATAAAGTAAGAAAAATACCAGGAACGAGAACCAAATGACACCACCTGGATTCGAGGCCAAGATTTTCGCATATCGCATATAGGGATATCCCTCTGAGCTATGGCCTACGGTATATTTGCTATTATTATCGAATGCAATCATGTTAAAAGCAGGCTACATTTATGAGCATTAACGAAAAACAGCACAGAATCCTAGCAATCAACAGAGAATATTCAGTTAAACCACAAGTGTCAAGTGGAATGATATTCAAGGTGGCAATGCTGCTTTGTTGCAAAGGCATACTCTAAATGCATTTACTTCAGCATAACACGCGTACCGTTATTTAACTCTGCCGGCTTTGCATGCAGTTGATATCTCTATAACATTTTTGGCGTCTCTTTCGTTTGGCCACTGTATGTCATGAATTTCGTAATAAATCTTTACGACAGCTACCACGGTAGTAATATTTGAATGCATCAGGCACCCTTCTCAAGCTTTATGTTCTGTTCAAAGATTATCTGCAGGAATAAATTTGAGCTTCTCGTTTTCTAAAGACTAAGCTTTCAGACTGATGACAGAAGCATAGTAATGGCCCTCTCTGAGAGCTTTCTTGGCTAATATGATCTGTCTTGAAAACAAAGTGATAGGAAATATACGCAGCAAGGACATATTTATGTTTCACAACATTTCACAAGTATTTTTTTGAACAGCATAAAGGACGCGCCCTATATACAGAAGGCAAGAAGCACGTGTCGCAACGTCAAATTTCAACAATCATTTATATGTAAATTCCACCACAGTTAGAAGTACTGCCTACGAAAACCCATTAAATAAATATAACTGTTTGCTTGAAAGTTCGCAAAAGAAATGTAAGGAACTTTTTTTGAAACAACGCAACACAAAGAAAATCTCTCGTACTATCAATAAACATCATTTCAAAACCACAATATAACCTAGATAAGCAGAGAGTGGTTCCTTTCGGTAGAATATGTTCCTCATATATTTTGTTCAGAAATGTATGGTTTTAAATCCCTATTTTTGATCTGAAAGCGTCCGTAGGCAATAGACACAATCGAGGATTTGTCACAAAACTCATTTTAGTAGAAAAAATAAATTTTCAGCGAAAGCATTTTTTTTGTTTCTGTATTTCTGGGCCACAGTGAGATATAAGAACACATTAGGAGATAACAAAGTGCTTACTAACTATCACAAAACCTATTCAAAACGTTTCGGAATATATTTCATGCTGAAATAAATACACTGGCTGCCTTAAATAGGTAAAGGGGCCATAAGTTTCATTTTTGTTACATATATGCCAGGAAACTTTGTGCTGTTTATTTGTTCCAGATTAAAGCCGCTTGCTTTAGGCTTCACCATTTTAACTGCAGACGCGAGGTGAGACAAGAATTACCTCGAATGATAATAGCCCAGGCCAACTGCTTCCGCATTATACGAAAATTTAGTAGTTACTTTGGTATCTTATCTCAATAGTTGCTTGCCAGCTTTAAAAAGAGTGCCGTCATAAGGGCAGGCATTACGTTGACGACCGCTGAGCACGCTTGTTGCCATCCTCATTATCATCAGTCTGACCAAACTCACTGCATGGTAAAGGTCTATCCCGTGTCTCTCAAATGATGCCTGTCCTTTGCCAGTGGCCCCTACCCTGTGCCTACAAACTTCTTAATGTCATTTGGCCAACTATCTGCTGCCGCCCTCTGCTACGCTTGCTTTCTCCTGGAATCCACTCCGTTATCTTTAAGGACCAGCAGTTATCTTGCCTTTGCATTACGTTTCCTGCCGAAGCCCATTTCTTCCTCTTAATTTCGACTGAGATGTCATTAACACGCATTTAATCCCTCACCCACTCAGCCCGCTTCCGGTCCCATACGCTACAGCTATCATTTCCTATTCATGGCTCGCTGCGTTGTCCTTAACTTAAGCAGAACCCTTTTCGTTAGTATCCATATTTCAGCCCCGTATGTGAGTACCGCTAAGATATAGCTGTTGTACACTTTTTTCTTCAGAGATACTGCTGAACTCCCATTCATGATCTGAGAGAAAATGCCATATGCTCTCCACCCCATTCTTCTCCTTCTAGTTATTTCCCTCTCATGATCCGGATCAGCAATCACTACCTGCCCTAAGCAGACATATTGCTTTACCACTTCCAGCACATCGCTGCCACTTGAGAACTGCTTCCCCTAGCTAGACTTTTGAACATCACAATGGTTTTCTGCATGTTAATTTTTAGACCCACCGTTCTCCTCTGCGTGTTTAACTCATTGATCATGATTTGCAGTTCACGTCCTGAGTGACTCAGCTATGTAATGTCATCAGCTAATCACAGATTATTTATGTATTATACATTAAGTCTTATCTATAACTGTTCGCATTTCTGGTCTCGGAATACCTTCTGTAAACAGGGGATGAATAGGCTTGGTGAGATCGTATTTCTTTCCCAGACGTCATTTGTTACTCGGATTTTATTGCGGACTCTATGGAGGACTATGGCAGCTGTGCAGTTTCTATATATTGCCGCGAATATTTGCAGTGTTTATTCGTTTTTCAAATCTGCCGCGACACCACCTTATCGCTTTGTTTGCGACGCAAGACGCGACTAGATTTATCTCGATTGATCGCAGCCAGGCAAAGCTGATTCTACGTTGTTCCGGAATGTTCTAGTAACTTTGCGCCCTTTATCTCGAATGTTCGCTATCAGCTTTAAATTGAGCACGGCCGACAGCGGCGGGCATTCTGTTCGACGACCGCCGAGCACGCTTGTCGCTTCGCCGCCGCCGAGTGATTCAGTCCATTTTGGGTGCAAGTCAGCCCAATAAACAGTTCTTTTAGAAGATCCTTTCGTCCGTCTTCATCGCTGCTTCGACTGCCGTCACCACTACGTGACATCTGGTGGAGGTGCTGGGTAGCCTTCCATGTTCCGGACGCCCCCTTCAAGTCGTGAAGCCAGCCCTGAGCGTTTCGCACCCGAGGACGTGCCAGCAGCTCAGCGAGCCAGCCGACGTCTCCAGGGTGAGGAGCCTGAGTTCGGGAAACTGCCGGACCGCACAAGACAGCGAAAAGACGCGGCTACGAGCACCGCAATCTCGCCGAAGATGTCGACACCGATCATACTGCAGCAGCCGCGGGTGCCGCCAACTTTCAATGGATCCCTAGGCGAAGACCCTGAAGAATGGTTGGATCAATTTGAGCGCGTGGCGTCATTCAACAAGTGGGATGATGCGGCAAAGATTGGACACGTTTTTTTCTCATTGGATGGCTCCGCACGCACGTGGTACGAAAACTACGAGTCGTCCCTTACGACATGGGAGCTATTCAAGAGAGAACTATTGAAGGTATTTACCAGTGTCGTGAGGAAAGAAAGAGCCGAACGACTCCTCGAGTCCGGGATCCAGCTTCCGAATGAGCCCGTCCGCAGCTACGTCGAGGAGATGAAGCGCCTATTTCGCCGCGCCGATCCCGGGATGACCGAGGAAAAGAAAGTTCAGTTCTTAATGCGCGGCGTAAAAGAACAACTCTTTGGCAGCCTCGTCCGTCAGCCGCCAAAAACGGTCGAGGAATTCATGCAAGAAGCCCGCACGATTGAGAAGACCCTCGACGTCCGAGCTCGGCAGTACAACCGCCCTTCCGCTGCCTATGCAATCCGTTCGGACACGCCCGCCACCACCAGCGACAGCTTGCGGGACGTTATCCGCGAAATCGTCCGAGAGGAGCTACGCCGATTACTGCCATCCTCCCCACAGCCACAAGCATCGACTCTGATGGACGTGGTACGGGAAGAAGTGCAACAGGCACTTGGCACCCCGACTGCCACAGAACCCCAGGCCATGACCTACGCCGCTGCAGTAAGGACTGCTCAGCCCCAACGACAACCCCCACGTCCTCCCCGAGATGAGCCACTTGGTCCACAACGCCGCCTCCCAGCCCCCGCCCGCCCAGCCTATGGCCGACCCTCAAGCCCCAGGAAATGCGACGCCTGGAGGACTTCCGACAACCGGCCGTTGTGCTTCCATTGCGGTGAGGCCGGCCATATTCTTCGTCACTGCCCGTACCGACGTATCGGTCTTCGAGGATTTGCCGTTAACGCCCCACGACCACGCTTCGGACAACGTCCGCACGAAATCGACGAGTACCTGCGTCGAGAAGAGTACACGCCGAACCGCTTTCCGCGCTCACCATCGCCGTCAACCTCGCGCTTTGCGTCGCCACGCCGCAGCTACGCAGCCGCGGTACGAGGAAGGTCGCCCAGCCCCCGTAGGGGAAACTAAAGGCAGCAACCTCTGGAGGTGAGGTTGCTCACGAGCTAAACGCCGAAGATCCTCCACCGACCACGCCCCATGAAGACGCTGCACCCGCGACGCCACATGAAGAACCGACACTCTATGCACCGACGCCGCACACAATGAGAACGTCGACCACGACGCAAGCTACCTTGAAATCGACGCCGCCACCCAGAGGAGCTTCGACCACACGCCCAACCCGTGACTCGCATACGCGACGAAGCCGTGACCCGACGCCGAGAGCGACATGCAATGCAAGAGCCAGGACCTCCGACCTAGAAGTGACTATCGACGGCCGGAAAGTTACCGCTCTAGTCGACAAAGGAGCCGATTACTCGGTGATGAATGGAACATTCGCTGCGCAGCTCAGAAAAGTCACAACGGCTTGGGACGGCCCACAAATTCGCACCGCTGGGGTCCACCTCATTACGCCATCAGGACAATGCACAGCGCGAGTGACTGTCAAAGGACATACCTATCCTGCGACCTTTGTTGTGCTACCGCAATGCTCCCGCGAAGTGATCTTGGGTATGGATTTCCTTAATGAGCATCAGGCGATCATCGACCTGCGATCCAAGCTGATCACGCTTTCGACGGACGAAGCCATCGCTTCGATGAAAACTCGGGAAAATCACGTTGCCCTAAGTGTCCTGGAGGAAGAAGTGAGCGTCCCACCCCGTTCAAGCGTTATCGTGACCGTAGGCGCCACGAAAGCCATAAACACTGAAGCCATCATCGAGGGGAACATGCAGTTGCTACTAGACCGAGGAATCAGCATCGCAAGAGGCATCGCACATTTCCGCAATGGCCAGGCCGAAGTACTGCTGACTAACTTTAGCGAAGAATACCGGCATATTAACAGAGGAACGACGATTGCTTTCTACGACGAAATATCTGACGTACGAGATTCCTTCGCCCTCTCCGACCCCTCCGCAGAAGAACCGCCTGACCAAGAGAACTCGCCCACTTTCGACATCAACCCAGCCCTGCACCGGAACAGACAAGACCAGATCCGCAATCTGCTTCAAAACTACAGTGAGTGCTTTTCGACATCGCCGAAGGTGCGACAGACGCCAATTGCCAAGCATCGCATTATAACGGATCAACACGTCCGACCTCTCCGTCAAAGCCCCTACCGTGTGTCTCCGCGAGAACGACAAGCCATCCGGGACCAAGTCGAAGAAATGCTTCGCGACGACGTCATCCAGCCTTCAAACAGCCCATGGGCGGCACCGGTTGTTCTAGTGAGAAAGAAAGACGGCGCACTTCGATTCTGCGTGGATTACCGCCGCTCGAACAACATAACAAAGAAGGACGTCTACCCCCTCCCCCGCATCGACGACACACTGGACCGCCTCTGCAACGCCAAATATTTCTCATCGATGGACCTCAAGAGCGGCTACTGGCAAATTGAGGTCGACGAAAGAGATCGCGAGAAGACAGCATTCATAACTCCGGATGGGCTGTTTGAGTTCAAGGTGATGCCATTTGGTCTCTGTTCCGCACCAGCGACGTTTCAGCGAGTAATGGATACAGTGCTGGCAGGCCTGAAGTGGAAAATTTGTCTGGTATATTTAGATTACGTCGTTGTCTTCGCCTCGAACTTTGAAGAGCACCTCAAAAGACTTCGAACAGTACTAGACGCAATCAAGTCGTCTGGCCTAACCTTGAAAGCAGAGAAATGCCACTTTGCCTACCAAGAGCTGCTGTTTCTAGGCCACATCGTTAGCAAGGAAGGAGTACGCCCAGACCCGCAGAAAACAGCCGCTATTGAACAGTTTCAACCGCCGGCCGATAAGAAAGCAGTGCGCAGATTTCTCGCACTATGCGCATATTACCGACGATTTGGGAAAAACTTTTCGCGCATCGCCGAGCCCCTGACCCAACTGACGAAGGCAGACGTGCCGTTTAAATGGGAAGCGCCGCAAGCAGAAGCCTTCAAAGAACTTCAGCGTCGTTTACAGTCCCCACCGATCCTTGCGCATTTTGATGAAAACGCCGATACTGAAGTTCATACCGACGCAAGCAGCGTGGGACTAGGCGCCGTTCTCGTTCAAAAAGTGACGGGCTGGAGAAGGTCATCGCATACGCTAGCCGCTCCCTTTCTAAGGCCGAGGCTAACTATTCGACCACTGAGAAGGAGTGCCTTGCCATCATCTGGGCTACGTCGAA
The DNA here is from genome assembly GCA_030143305.2 of Amblyomma americanum. Taxonomy (NCBI): domain Eukaryota; kingdom Metazoa; phylum Arthropoda; class Arachnida; order Ixodida; family Ixodidae; genus Amblyomma; species Amblyomma americanum. Next base: position 44,965 of record JARKHS020026079.1, read on the forward strand.
ATTCCGCCCCTACCTCTACGGACGGCCGTTCAAGGTGGTCAGCGACCACCACGCGCTCTGCTGGCTTGCCAATTTGAAAGATCCATCTGGCCGACTCGCTCGATGGAGTCTGCGTCTCCAGGAGTTTGACGTCACCGTCGTTTACAAGTCCGGACGCAAGCACACTGACGCCGATTGCCTCTCACGAGCCCCTGTAGATGCACCGCCGCTGGACGACGATGAGGACGCCTTCCTGGGACCCATCAGCGCAAGCTCTTTTGCTCAGCAGCAACGCTCGGACCCCAACCTAAAAGGCCTCATCGAGTACCTGGAAGGCAAGGTTTCTTCACCCCCCGCTTCATTCAAGCGAGGACTGTCTTCTTTCTGTGTGCAGAATGAGGTCCTTGTGAAGAAGAACTTTACAGCGAACAAAACAGCCTACCTCCTTGTTGTACCTACTTGTCTCCGCGAAGAAATTCTACAGTCTTCACACGACGAGCCGACAGCTGGACATCTCGGGTTTACTCGCACCCTCCGCCGCATTCAAGACAAGTATTACTGGCCCCGACTGTCTGCCGATGTCGCACACTATGTGAAAACATGCCGAGATTGTCAGCGACGAAAGACTCCTCCCACACGACCAGCAGGATTTCTGAACCCCATTGAACCTCCCTCAAGACCCTTTCAGCAGATTGGCATGGACTTGCTTGGCCCTTTTCCAACGTCAACATCTGGAAATAAGTGGATCATCATAGCGACCGACTACCTGACCCGCTACGCCGAGGCGAAAGCCCTACCGAACGAAACAGCAGCAGAAGTGGCCAAATTTTTCGTCGAGTGCATTCTTCTTCGACACGGCGCCCCCGATGTGCTCATCACAGACAGAGGAACAGCATTTACGGCGGAACTCACGCAAGCCATCCTGCGCTACAGCCAAACCAGCCACCGGAGGACAACTGCATACCATCCGCAGACCAACGGACTGACCGAGCGCCTGAACAAAACCATCGCCGATATGCTCGCTATGTATGTCGATGCCGAACATAAAACCTGGGATGTCATCCTGCCTTACGTCGTCTTCGCCTACAACACCGCAGTGCAGGAGACCACCCAGATGACGCCATTTAGGCTCGTCCATGGCAGGGATGCCACGACCACGCTGGACGCCATGCTGCCCAACGTTACAGAAGAAGAGAACGTCGACGTTGCCGCCTACCTTCAACGCGCAGAAGAAGCTCGAAGGCTTGCCCGATTACGGATCAAAGATCAGCAGCGGTCCGACGCCAGACGCTACAACCTACGAAGACGCAACGCGGAATACAAGCCAGGAGACCAAGTCTGGGTGTGGACGCCCATTCGCCGCCGTGGATTGAGTGAAAAGCTTTTGCGCCGCTATTTCGGCCCGTACAAGGTTCTTCGTCGGCTGGGTGAACTGGATTATGAAGTCATCCCTGACGCAATGACTGCATCCCAGCGACGCCGCGTACGACCAGAAGTTGTCCATGTAGTCCGTCTGAAGCCGTGTTATGCGCGCTAAAGGCCGCTGCATTTCCATGCTCTATTTTCGCAAGATCCGTTTTTTTTTCCTTACTAGTCGCATTATTTGTTTTAATGCATCGGGTCGATGCTTCTTTGAGAGGGGAGTAATGCCGCGAATATTTGCAGTGTTTATTCGTTTTTCAAATCTGCCGCGACACCACCTTATCGCTTTGTTTGCGACGCAAGACGCGACTAGATTTATCTCGATTGATCGCAGCCAGGCAAAGCTGATTCTACGTTGTTCCGGAATGTTCTAGTAACTTTGCGTCCTTTATCTCGAATGTTCGCTATCAGCTTTAAATTGAGCACGGCCGACAGCGGCGGGCATTCTGTTCGACGACCGCCGAGCACGCTTGTCGCTTCGCCGCCGCCGAGTGATTCAGTCCATTTTGGGTGCAAGTCAGCCCAATAAACAGTTCTTTTAGAAGACTCCTTTCGTCCGTCTTCATCGCTGCTTCGACTGCCGTCACCACTACGTGACATCTGGTGGAGGTGCTGGGTAGCCTTCCATGTTCCGGACGCCCCCTTCAAGTCGTGAAGCCAGCCCTGAGCGTTTCGCACCCGAGGACGTGCCAGCAGCTCAGCGAGCCAGCCGACGTCTCCAGGGTGAGGAGCCTGAGTTCGGGAAACTGCCGGACCGCACAAGACAGCGAAAAGACGCGGCTACGAGCACCGCAATCTCGCCGAAGATGTCGACACCGATCATACTGCAGCAGCCGCGGGTGCCGCCAACTTTCAATGGATCCCTAGGCGAAGACCCTGAAGAATGGTTGGATCAATTTGAGCGCGTGGCGTCATTCAACAAGTGGGATGATGCGGCAAAGATTGGACACGTTTTTTTCTCATTGGATGGCTCCGCACGCACGTGGTACGAAAACTACGAGTCGTCCCTTACGACATGGGAGCTATTCAAGAGAGAACTATTGAAGGTATTTACCAGTGTCGTGAGGAAAGAAAGAGCCGAACGACTCCTCGAGTCCAGGATCCAGCTTCCGAATGAGCCCGTCCGCAGCTACGTCGAGGAGATGAAGCGCCTATTTCGCCGCGCCGATCCCGGGATGACCGAGGAAAAGAAAGTTCAGTTCTTAATGCGCGGCGTAAAAGAACAACTCTTTGGCAGCCTCGTCCGTCAGCCGCCAAAAACGGTCGAGGAATTCATGCAAGAAGCCTGCACGATTGAGAAGACCCTCGACGTCCGAGCTCGGCAGTACAACCGCCCTTCCGCTGCCTATGCAATCCGTTCGGACACGCCGGCCACCACCAGTGACAGCTTGCGGGACGTTATCCGCGAAATCGTCCGAGAGGAGCTACGCCGATTACTGCCATCCTCCCCACAGCCACAAGCATCGACTCTGATGGACGTGGTACGGGAAGAAGTGCAACAGGCACTTGGCACCCCGACGGCCACAGAACCCCAGGCCATGACCTACGCCGCTGCAGTAAGGACTGCACAGCCCCAACGACAACCCCCACGTCCTCCCCGAGATGAGCCACTTGGTCCACAACGCCGCCTCCCAGCCCCCGCCCGCCCAGCCTATGGCCGACCCTCAAGCCCCAGGAAATGCGACGCCTGGAGGACTTCCGACAACCGGCCGTTGTGCTTCCATTGCGGTGAGGCCGGCCATATTCTTCGTCACTGCCCGTACCGACGTATCGGTCTTCGAGGATTTGCCGTTAACGCCCCACGACCACGCTTCGGACAACGTCCGCACGAAATCGACGAGTACCTGCGTCGAGAAGAGTACACGCCGAACCGCTTTCCGCGCTCACCATCGCCGTCAACCTCGCGCTTTGCGTCGCCACGCCGCAGCTACGCAGCCGCGGTACGAGGAAGGTCGCCCAGCCCCCGTAGGGGAAACTAAAGGCAGCAACCTCTGGAGGTGAGGTTGCTCACGAGCTAAACGCCGAAGATCCTCCACCAACCACGCCCCATGAAGACGCTGCACCCGCGACGCCACATGAAGAACCGACACTCTATGCATCGACGCCGCACACAATGAGAACGTCGACCACGACGCAAGCTACCTTGAAATCGACGCCGCCACCCAGAGGAGCTTCGACCACACGCCCAACCCGTGACTCGCATACGCGACGAAGCCGTGACCCGACGCCGAGAGCGACATGCAATGCAAGAGCCAGGACCTCCGACCTAGAAGAGTGACTATCGACGGCCGGAAAGTTACCGCTCTAGTCGACACAGGAGCCGATTACTCGGTGATGAATGGAACATTCGCTGCGCAGCTCAGAAAAGTCACAACGGCTTGGGACGGCCCACAAATTCGCACCGCTGGGGGCCACCTCATTACGCCATCAGGACAATGCACAGCGCGAGTGACTGTCAAAGGACAAACCTATCCTGCGACCTTTGTTGTGCTACCGCAATGCTCCCGCGAAGTGATCTTGGGTATGGATTTCCTTAATGAGCATCAGGCGATCATCGACCTGCGATCCAAGCTGATCACGCTTTCGACGGACGAAGCCATCGCTTCGATGAAAACTCGGGAAAATCACGTTGCCCTAAGTGTCCTGGAGGAAGAAGTGAGCGTCCCACCCCGTTCAAGCGTTATCGTGACCGTAGGCGCCACGAAAGCCATAAACACTGAAGCCATCATCGAGGGGAACATGCAGTTGCTACTAGACCGAGGAATCAGCATCGCAAGAGGCATCGCACATTTCCGCAATGGCCAGGCCGAAGTACTGCTGACTAACTTTAGCGAAGAATACCGGCATATTAACAGAGGAACGACGATTGATTTCTACGACGAAATATCTGACGTACGAGATTCCTTCGCCCTCTCCGACCCCTCCGCAGAAGAACCGCCTGACCAAGAGAACTCGCCCACTTTCGACATCAACCCAGCCCTGCACCGGAACAGACAAGACCAGATCCGCAATCTGCTTCAAAACTACAGTGAGTGCTTTTCGACATCGCCGAAGGTGCGACAGACGCCAATTGCCAAGCATCGCATTATAACGGATCAACACGTCCGACCTCTCCGTCAAAGCCCCTACCGTGTGTCTCCGCGAGAACGACAAGCCATCCGGGACCAAGTCGAAGAAATGCTTCGCGACGACGTCATCCAGCCTTCAAACAGCCCATGGGCGGCACCGGTTGTTCTAGTGAGAAAGAAAGACGGCGCACTTCGATTCTGCGTGGATTACCGCCGCTTGAACAACATAACAAAGAAGGACGTCTACCCCCTCCCCCGCATCGACGACACACTGGACCGCCTCTGCAACGCCAAATATTTCTCATCGATGGACCTCAAGAGCGGCTACTGGCAAATTGAGGTCGACGAAAGAGATCGCGAGAAGACAGCATTCATAACTCCGGATGGGCTGTTTGAGTTCAAGGTGATGCCATTTGGTCTCTGTTCCGCACCAGCGACGTTTCAGCGAGTAATGGATACAGTGCTGGCAGGCCTGAAGTGGAAAATTTGTCTGGTATATTTAGATGACGTCGTTGTCTTCGCCTCGAACTTTGAAGAGCACCTCAAAAGACTTCGAACAGTACTAGACGCAATCAAGTCGTCTGGCCTAACCTTGAAAGCAGAGAAATGCCACTTTGCCTACCAAGAGCTGCTGTTTCTAGGCCACATCGTTAGCAAGGAAGCAGTACGCCCAGACCCGCAGAAAACAGCCGCTATTGAACAGTTTCAACCGCCGGCCGATAAGAAAGCAGTGCGCAGATTTCTCGGACTATGCGCATATTACCGACGATTTGTGAAAAACTTTTCGCGCATCGCCGAGCCCCTGACCCAACTGACGAAGGCAGACGTGCCGTTTAAATGGGAAGCGCCGCAAGCAGAAGCCTTCAAAGAACTTCAGCGTCGTTTACAGTCCCCACCGATCCTTGCGCATTTTGATGAAAACGCCGATACTGAAGTTCATACCGATGCAAGCAGCGTGGGACTACGCGCCGTTCTCGTTCAAAAAGTGACGGGCTGGAGAAGGTCATCGCATACGCTAGCCGCTCCCTTTCTAAGGCCGAGGCTAACTATTCGACCACTGAGAAGGAGTGCCTTGCCATCATCTGGGCTACGTCGAAATTCCGCCCCTACCTCTACGGACGGCCGTTCAAGGTGGTCAGCGACCACCACGCGCTCTGCTGGCTTGCCAATTTGAAAGATCCATCTGGCCGACTCGCTCGATGGAGTCTGCGTCTCCAGGAGTTTGACGTCACCGTCGTTTACAAGTCCGGATGCAAGTACACTGACGCCGATTGCCTCTCACGAGCCCCTGTAGATGCACCGCCGCTGGACGACGATGAGGACGCCTTCCTGGGACCCATCAGCGCAAGCTCTTTTGCTCAGCAGCAACGCTCGGACCCCAACCTAAAAGGCCTCATCGAGTACCTGGAAGGCAAGGTTTCTTCACCCCCCGCTTCATTCAAGCGAGGACTGTCTTCTTTCTGTGTGCAGAATGAGGTCCTTGTGAAGAAGAACTTTACAGCGAACAAAACAGCCTACCTCCTTGTTGTACCTACTTGTCTCCGCGAAGAAATTCTACAGGCTTCACACGACGAGCCGACAGCTGGACATCTCGGGTTTACTCGCACCCTCCGCCGCATTCAAGACAAGTATTACTGGCCCCGACTGTCTGCCGATGTCGCACACTATGTGAAAACATGCCGAGATTGTCAGCGACGAAAGACTCCTCCCACACGACCAGCAGGATTTCTGAACCCCATTGAACCTCCCTCAAGACCCTTTCAGCAGATTGGCATGGACTTGCTTGGCCCTTTTCCAACGTCAACATCTGGAAATAAGTGGATCATCATAGCGACCGACTACCTGACCCGCTACGCCGAGGCGAAAGCCCTACCGAACGGAACAGCAGCAGAAGTGGCCAAATTTTTCATCGAGTGCATTCTTCTTCGACACGGCGCCCCCGATGTGCTCATCACGGACAGAGGAACAGCATTTACGGCGGAACTCACGCAAGCCATCCTGCGCTACAGCCAAACCAGCCACCGGAGGACAACTGCATACCATCCGCAGACCAACGGACTGACCGAGCGCCTGAACAAAACCATCGCCGATATGCTCGCTATGTATGTCGATGCCGAACATAAAACCTGGGATGTCATCCTGCCTTACGTCGTCTTCGCCTACAACACCGCAGTGCAGGAGACCACCCAGATGACGCCTTTTAGGCTCGTCCATGGCAGGGATGCCACGACCACGCTGGACGCCATGCTGCCCAACGTTACAGAAGAAGAGAACGTCGACGTTGCCGCCTACCTTCAACGCGCAGAAGAAGCTCGAAGGCTTCGAAGGATCAAAGATCAGCAGCGGTCCGACGCCAGACGCTACAACCTACGAAGACGCAACGCGGAATACAAGCCAGGAGACCAAGTCTGGGTGTGGACGCCCATTCGCCGCCGTGGATTGAGTGAAAAGCTTTTGCGCCGCTATTTCGGCCCGTACAAGGTTCTTCGTCGGCTGGGTGAACTGGATTATGAAGTCATCCCTGACGCAATGACTGCATCCCAGCGACGCCGCGTACGACCAGAAGTTGTCCATGTAGTCCGTCTGAAGCCGTGTTATGCGCGCTAAAGGCCGCTGCATTTCCATGCTCTATTTTCGCAAGATCCGTTTTTTTTCCTTACTAGTCGCATTATTTGTTTTAATGCATCGGGTCGATGCTTCTTTGAGAGGGGAGTAATGCCGCGAATATTTGCAGTGTTTATTCGTTTTTCAAATCTGCCGCGACACCACCTTATCGCTTTGTTTGCGACGCAAGACGCGACTAGATTTATCTCGATTGATCGCAGCCAGGCAAAGCTGATTCTACGTTGTTCCGGAATGTTCTAGTAACTTTGCGCCCTTTATCTCGAATGTTCGCTATCAGCTTTAAATTGAGCACGGCCGACAGCGGCGGGCATTCTGTTCGACGACCGCCGAGCACGCTTGTCGCTTCGCCGCCGCCGAGTGATTCAGTCCATTTTGGGTGCAAGTCAGCCCAATAAACAGTTCTTTTAGAAGATCCTTTCGTCCGTCTTCATCGCTGCTTCGACTGCCGTCACCACTACGTGACGGCAGTATATATATATATATATATATATATGTAAGTACAGTATTACGACAAACGCGACTGTTCGTTTTAAAGGTTTATTGTGGCAACAGTTTCGGGAATGGTATTCCCTTCGTCAGGGCCCTGACGAAGGGAATACCATTCCCGAAACTGTTGGCACAATAAACCTTTAAAACGAACAGTCGCGTTTGTCGTAATACTGTACTTACACTTGTAAACTGGCGCATTGGAACCCCTACAGAATATATATATATATATATATATATTATATATATATATATATATATATATATATATATATATATATATATATATATATATATATATATATATATATATATTCCTTCTAGTGTTTTCACGTAAGGCGTTTTTACAGCCTGATTTCGTAAAGCCTGTATAACTGCTGAGGTTTCCACTGAGTCAAATGCTTTCTCGTATTCAATGAAGGTGAAAAGCGGTTTCTTGCTTCGCTTAAAGGGCTGGCGGCGTAACCGTGGCACAAACTGACCCAGCAGCGGCGGCACCAGTACGGACTTCCAGAACGAGCTCGAGCTCTCCAACGGGCGCGGCAGCCGGTCGCCGAGGCCGCCTAAACCTCTTCATCGTTGTTGGAGTCGGCGCACTGTAGTCTTCTTCATTGCAAAGGCTATGTATAGGGGTTGGCTATGTTCTGCTTATTTCTCCATCACCTGATTTATATTGTGAATATGAACTATGGTAGAATATCCACAGTTTTCATCACACCAGCCCAGTCGTAGAATTATTTGTGGGTGCAGGACAGCCCACTTAACAGTTTTTTGTGGCAGACATTTTTCCTGTCTACCTGATTGCCGTCTGCCGTCAGAAGTATATGACATCTGTCGGAGGTGCTGCACTGTAGACCTGCAATACCCCCAAGATGGTTGGTGAAGCTACGTCAGCAAAGGAGATTATTAAGCAGGCACGTGATGCTCCTCTGTTCAGTGGTCTACCCCAAGAAGACGCCGAGCAAAGACTGGACCTGCTTGCGCGTGTGGCGACATTCAATTGATGGGACGCCCAAGTTTATCTACGGTACACCACTTTCCTTCCTCAATCGCCCAACAAGAACCTGATACGAGAATCATGAGGTTTCCATACTAGCGTGGAGCCAGTTTAAGAAAGAACTCGTGAAAACATTCACAAACTCCGTCACGAAGAAAAAAAGACCGAGAGCCAGATGCGACCGTTGGAAAATACATCGAATAGAAGTGCTGTGTTTTCTGGTGCACAGATATCACCTGACCCAGGAGAAGGTGCACTCCTTGATGAATGGGATCAGAGAACAACTTTTCACCGGGTTTGTCCCAAGCCTGCTTAAATGCCGTTGCTTAGTGCACAAACGAAGTGTCTCCAATCAACAAGACCTTCGACACCAGGGTTCCGCAATACAATCGTCACTGCCAGCCTTCTGAACTAGCCAAGCTGATACTTTAACGACGATTACGCTAGAGCAAAGTAGGACGCTGGCTTCTTCATTGAGCACGCTCAGGGCTGCTGATGCCACAGAGTTGTTTTTGAAGGTATGGCTTCCTGCGAGGAACTTATGATGGACTTAGAACGAAGGTCTCTATCGGCTTAATGTTCCGTCAGGAAATCCATGCCCAGAATAACGTCGCGGGAGCACTGCTGGAGGAGTACGAAGCTGGCTAGATAAGTGTGTCCGTTAATGGTTACTCTCGCGGTGAATAGTCCCGATGGAACAACAAGAAATGACCGGAGCAAATTTTGGGGATTTAAAACTCTGGGCCGTCGCATGCGGCTGGTGCTGTGAAACGGTGAGACGCTGAATTATCGGCTCCTGTCTAGACTATAAGGGCACATTTACGGCCATCGATAGCCATTTCAAAGTCGGTTATCCTGGGTCTTACATTGCAAGTCACCCTCGATGTCGAACCACGGCTTCGTCAGGCCTGGGAATCGTGGCTAGGGCACGTCGTCAAGGCTTTTCTGGATGGCGGCGTTATTGTGAAGGCGGTTCACGTAGTGAGCGATCGCATGTTTCTATGCTGCGTAATCTATTGGGTGCGCCGTATTCATGCCTGACCTCTACAGGTTGCTTTGTTTATTTTCCCCTACGGGGATTGGAGGCCGTCCCCACGCTTTGGGCCGAGTAGCTGCTTCGTGGTAATGCAAACCGCGCAGCTGACGACAATGGACATGGAGGACGACTGAATACGCACCCTTTTGACGTAGGTAGTTATCAATCTCTCACGGTTGTTGGCCAAGGCAAGATTGCGGTGCGCCGTGTGGCACGCCTCGCAGCCCCATTCGTGGGTATCGACAGTGGCATGGGATGCAGCGGAAGCAGTGGTGGGGGGCACTCCAGTGCTGTGCTTTTCTTGGCTGAGCTTGAATTTAGGTCGATGGGCGGGCGATTAGGGTTGTTGGGGCGACGCATAGGGCTGCTGGCGCAGGCTGGAAGGACGCCTTTGGCTTTGGACAGCGGCGGTGCTAGATATAATCTGGGGCTCTATATCCGGCGCGGTCGTTGTGCCAAACACCTTTTCCATTTTTTCCCTTAGCGCATCAATGATAGTCGCGGCTTGAGTCTGTGTGATAGATGGAAGCAGCCGTCGCAGTTTTTCTTCGATGATTTTGCTGACACTATTAAGATCCCCGCCCTATGTTAGTTATGGCTGCCAAAATCAAGCGCACGTTCACACTCCGCATAATGGCTTTTGATGGGAGGAAAGGCCCCGTAAATGTCTCCTCTGTGGACAGCCAAACTAACCTTAACAGGAAAGACTAAAAATGAAGTTTAATTGTTTAAGGCCTCCCAGAAGAGAAAGATGAGGCTAGAGAGTCACTGAAAAGCGCTATTAATGAAAAGATAATTAAAAAACACTCCGACACAGCAAAGTTGACATAGAGCGAATCCACTACTTAGGAAGACCAGCGCCGAGCAAAGTTGGGCCAGCTATTTTTAAGTCTCTGGATTCGCGACGCAAGGATGAAATTATGAAAAACGTTTTCAAATTTGTAAGCAGCTCGCTTTCACTTGGTGAAGTTTTTCGCACAGAATCAGAGGTATTTGAAAAAAAGCTTTTGAACAGCTCTAAACCGAACCGTGATAAGTGATAAAGTGTCTTTGTCCTTTACCAGGCTATTCATAAATATTGAGGCATACATCTGGGATGAAAATAAAAACGACAAGGTACCATTACATAAAAACGATGAAGAAGAAACGATTCGCCCCAGTACTCGCCTTCAAGCGCAGTCGAAAACAGGTCCCCACTGAACTCAAGTGGCCAAAATGTCAAAGGAAGACCATAGTGGCAGACGCCTCGCGCGGGCGGAATCTCTAGCCTGCCACTACGGTGACAAACACGGAGTCTTTTACGTGGACGCCTCCGGCCCCCACCGTGGGGGGTGGTACACGGCCGCAGTCGTACACAAGAAAGCTACGGTGAACGGACTTACGTTCCGAGCTCAAAACATAACTCATGCGGAGGAGGTCGCTATCGCGCTAGCCGCCGCAGACCGGGACTCGCGGGTCATCATTACTGACTCGAGAGGGGCCTGTAGAAACATTGAACATTGATACATTCATTTCCAAGCTTACCGCATTCTTCAAAACAGTGACTATCCCGGGGCCCCCGCTCCCCGAACGATAGTATGGGCTCCCGCTCATCTAGGACTCGAAGGCAATGAAAGGGCAGATGCCTCCGCCCGCGCGCTCACTCTCCGGGTAACAACGCCTTTAACCCTACCGCAGCGGATCCCAATCCCAAGCCCGTCTTTACCTTTAAGGAAACAACACAACTTTACCAATCTGAACATTCAATCTTTCCCAAACCATGCAAGGACTTCACTAAGACGGAGGAACACATTATCCTCCCTCTCTTCACTAAAACTCTGTTGTGCCCGGCAGTTCTGAAATTCTTTGATCCCGCTTGCAGGTGAAAATGCCCACACTGTGAGGAGAAGTCCTCGGATATCTACCACATGGTGTGGGCATGCCAGTCAACCCCGAACCTAGACCCCAAACCCAACCCCACCCCGGAGGAGTGGGAGGCAGCCCTGCTCAACTGCTCCGACCTAACGAGCCAAACGGCCCTAGTCGTCCGAGCCCGAGCAGCCCTGGAGGCCAATGGGCTCCTGTAACGAGGAGCCCACCTAGTGTTTGTAAGGGAGGGTCCCTTCAGGGTCCTCTCATACTTGCTCAATATATATTACCAATGAAGTTTTCTCTCTCTCTCTCTCTCTCTCTCTCTCTCTCTCTCTCTCTCTCTCCCACTCCTACCTACATGGTTGCACAAAAAAAAGCGCATTCGCGGCAGTAGGGCCCTCTTAAAGCCCGAAAAATTGCTGAGAATAATCAATGTTAACGCTCTAAGCCATGTAAGTAGGGCGGACGAATTTGAAATTTTACTCCGTTATAACAGAAAATTGGCTACATAATGATGTAGGTGATGACGCCGTTTTTCGCCCTCGTACACAATATTCAGGAAAGGCAGGACCTATATTGTTGGCGGCGTTGCTGTTATTATTAAAAACTAAATTGAATCCGCCTTGTTCGAAGAGGTCCTCTATCATGAATGCCTGTGGCTTAAGTTGTCGTGCGGGGGTCATGGTTTTAGTTCTTATGCACTATATAAGGCCACTGACGTCAACAATGATTACCTGTACAAATTACAAATCTGTATTTCAAAACACACAAAGAATAAAATACTGCTGATCGGCAATCTAAACCTTCCGGGTGTTGACTGGGGTCGCCTAGAATGTATACGTGCTAAGAAACCTGTGAGTGCTGTCTACGATAGTATGTCCACACAAGACGGCCCAGATTGTACGCCTGCCAACTCGTGAATGCCTCAGTCGCAATTCCATTATAGATTTGTAATTTGTACCTCGCGCTCTTAGTGACTGCACTGTATCGGTTCAGCAAGGGCTTTCTGACCATCACCTTGTGAGCATTGCTGTACCGTGTCGCGCGCGCAGTGCACGGAAATAGCAACAAGTACGCTTATTCAAAGATTACACACGCGCTGATGAGGACCTAATTATAAACTACTTGGAAACTTACCTTATAAATTTTAATGAAACGGACACTTGTGAACTTTGGACCAAATTCAAGGAAATCTGTCATTACTGTCTAGATAACTTCGTGCTAGCAAAGCGCAAAAATGTCCGTAAGCAAACGCCTTGGATGATTTGGAACATTATTCCCCTTAAAAAAAAATAAAACGGCTTAAAAAAAACGCTTGCAACATTATCTCATCTCGGAGCTTAATGGGGCTCTCCCTGGCGCGGTACCCAAATCAAAAGATTATTACTTCAAAATGTATCTCCCAAACATCCTAAAAATTACCCGAGCAAATTCTGGAGATTTACAAGTGACACAAAGACACCGGTTTGTGTAGTATTATATGCTGATACATTAGTAAATAAGCACAGGGCCATTGCTCACCATTTCAACGAATATTTTCAAAGCGTGTTCACGGTGTCAGAATCATACACACTTGACGCTGCACCTGCCTACCACTCTAAAGCGAATTTTATTACATACGAAGATGTGCTTTCAATGCTTCTCAACTTTAAGACTATAACCTAGTCCGGACATGACAGTATTCCAAACATTTTTCTCCATAGATATCCCAAATGTGTTGCCAAGATTCTGGTTACTATCTTTTGCAACTCTTTGTTGAAACAAACTGCCAAGTGAATGAAAGACAGCCATAATTGTGACCATTTTTAAACAAGGTGTCTGACTGGTAATAAATAACTACCGCCCTATATCATTACTTTCGTCCTGTTGCAAGATGATGGAGCATGTTATCGCCACTCCCATTAAAGATTTTTTCGAGTGTAACTCGGTACTAACAAATTACCAAATCGGTTTCGGGAAAGGTTACTCTACCGTGTCGTAGCTGGTTTCCGTAGTTCATTCCTTTGTCTCAGTACTAGATATCAATAGTCAGATTGAAGCAATTCTATAGATTTCAGCAAGGCATTTGACAGTTCCCCACAGCAACCTAATATTAAAACTAGAATCCATTCGCCTCCCGAATATTCTTATTTCTTGGATACGTGATTATAGAAACGACCGAAAACAATACGTGGCTCTTGGTGGCCAACAATCTGGCTGTCTTCTTGTCGCTTCTGGTATGCCTTAAGGAAGCGAAATGGGGCCTTTTGCTGTTTTTACTGTACATTAACGATATTGAGATTGAAGTTGTGCCTGGTGTTCAGAAAAGACTATATGCCGATGACTGTGTGTTATTTCGCAAAATCTCGTGTGCACAACATCAAATAGACCTGTATGATAGCCTCACAAAAATAGTGGGGGTGGTGAAAACATTTATTAATCATAGAGAGAGGTGTTGGGGGTCGAAGCCTGAAGGGTCACGCCCTTACAACCACTAGGTGGGATGCCTAGTCAGGCACGCCATTGTAGTTGCTGCAGCCCGGGCACGCTGCGTTAAGGCCCTTTGGGCCTCGAGGGTATAGCTGCCGGACAGGGTCGCCTCCCAGTCCTCTCGGGTAGGGTTTGGGATAGGGGGTAGGGATGGGATCTGCTGGCAGGCCCACACCATGCGGTAGGTGTCAGACACCTGTCCACAGTGTGAGCGCCGCCCGTCGAATTGAGGATCGAAATGCTTTAGAGTTGCCGGGCACAGCATCGTGTTTTAAAAGCTCTTTTTGGGCTAGATGGTGCATAGTTGAATTATAGAAAACCTAACGCCAAACCATGCACTAAAGAAGCTGCATCCTGGCTTCAATAAAATTCAATTGTGAGTATAGCCCTTGTGTGTCGTCGTACGTCCTTGTGGTTTGCATGGTTTTGGCGGTAGGTTTTCTCTAATTCAAGCATCGTGTTAGTGAGCAGGTGCAGGAGTACCCGCTCGTTGGCATTCCCCAGCCCTTTGCACGGGGTTGGAAAAGTTTGGTGCGTGGATTTGTAATAATCGCATATTTCCTTAAAAGTGTAAACCCGATTGAATTCGGAGTCCTGGTCAGCGTTGGATCCCGTGGGAAATGCCCGGAGAGAGAGCGCGCAGGCGGCGTCGTCGGCTACTTCGTTTCCGCGGAGGCCCTGGTGACCCGGAGCCCAAACGAGAGATCGGTGCGCAGATTCCGAGTCTGGACTGCAATTTTGGTAGATGTGATAAGCCAGGGGAGTAGCCCACCCTTACTCGATGTTTCCACAAGCCCTTTGCGAGGCGGTGATTACGTATTTGGGGGAGGAGTCGGAGGCTGCCAGGGCGATGGCAATCTCTTCTGCGTGAATTGCTGACTGGGCCTTGAAAGTAAGGCCGTCTACTGATATGCCCTCGTGGACGACCGCGGCTGTGTACCATCTCCTAAAGTCCGGGCCGGAGGCGTCCACGTAGAAGATTGCTGGTTTGCTCCCAAAATGGCGGTGCAAGGCTTCCGCCCGCGCCAGGCGCCTGCCATTATGGTCCTCTTTGGACTTGTTGGTGGGGAGAGGCCACACGTGGAGGGCGCGTCTCCAGTGTACGGGAAGGCCGCATCTCTCCTCTGTGAATTGGGTGTGCTGGATGTGGAGACGGGCTAGAAGACGGCGGCCGGAGTGTATTGGTTGTTGAGGTGGGCCTCTCGAAGCTCCCTGAAAGTGTTTATCATCCCCAGCGCCATGAGGTGGCTGGTAAAGGTAGAGACCGGGATGGGTAACAATGTTTCATGCGTTTGCGGAGGATGACCTCAACGGCATCCTCTTCCTAATTCCGTAGGTGGAGGTAGGTAGTCGAATACAAGATTCGACTGGTCACGAATGCGTTCGCCAGCCGCAAGGCGTCTTTGCCTCGAAACCCACCACGATTGTTAGAAAACCGGCGGACCATGCGGCCCACCTGGTCCTCCACCTGCCCGAGCTTGTGAACTGGTGCAGTCGTTGTGGAATGGCTTTAAATCAGAACAAGGCTGTTTCTCTCTGCATCACTCGCAAAAGAAATTCGATAAAACGTGCTTATATTCTTGTGTCATCCCCGCTTAAGAAAGTCACTGCGACCAAGTACTTGGGTGTGACAATTACCCATGATCTGTCATGGAACGCCCACATTGACAACATATGTCCATCTGCCTTCAGAAAACTGTTTCTTGGGACACAAACTTCGCAATTGCCGTCCCAACGTAAAGCTTCTTAGTTATCTATCTTTGATCAGGCCAAAACTCGAATACACTTGTGTATTTTGGGATCCGCATACTATATCTAACATAAAGAACATTGAGAAATACACTGAAACGTTATTAGGTTTGTGTGCTCCAAACTTTCTAAATCTGATCCACCGTCCGAATTAATGCAGGCTCATGGTATCAACTTCCTTGAGTTTCGTCGAAAAAGTACCCGTTTATTTTTTTTTCCCCTCTTGGTCAACCTTAAGTTGGGACTTGAACAGTCATATTTATTCCCTCAGCCAACAAGAAGCACGCGACACTATCGCACCAGCCTATTAGCACCATACTTCGCACGCACAAATCGGTTCAAATTTTCCTATTTCTCCGCACAATAGCGGACCGGAACTCTCTGTCCTCTACGGACCAGCATTGACTTGTTTGATTCGAGCAACGCTTTGTACCTGAATGCATGTTTTTTTTTTGTACACTACATGTTGCCATGTGATTTTTCTTATTTACTTATTCTGTACAGCGCCCGTCGCACTTTGACCTAACCATGGTCTGCAGTATGTACTTAAATAAATAAATAAATAAATAAATAAATAAATAAATAAATAAATAAATAAATAATATAGATAGACCAGAGAGGACAAAACCTATAAGGCAATAAATTTTTGAGGAAATGAAATGTCCAGTAAATATCAACGATGCCATAAAGGGAGCGATAAACGAGGCCTATAAGGCAATAAATTTTTGAGGAAATGAAATGTCCCAGTAAATCTCAACGATGCCGTAAGGGAAGCGATAAACGAGGGAGTGAGAGAAGAAAGGAAGAAAGAGGTGCCGTAGTGGAGGGCTCTGGAACAATTTAGACTTCGACTAACTGGGGATTTTCAACGTGTGTGGATGTCGCACAGCACACGAGCGCCTTTTGCGTTTCGCCTCCATGGAAACGTGGCCGCCGCAGCGTGGTTCGAACCCCTGTGGAAGATTTTTCAAGTAATGCAACGAGTAGCGGAGTTGCGGTGCGCCGCATGTGCAGAGGGTGAGTCGCCGGCATGTGACATTCAACCGCAAAGGCTAGTCCAAGAAAGGCGACTAAATTTTGGCTAGCGGACACGGCGTTAGCGCCAATGTCAAACGAACGATGCGTTGACGTACAATTTACAGGGAGTTTTATTTATATGTTTATTTCGAAATACTGTCAATCCCATCTTGGGATTTTTACAGGAGAGGGCAAAACATACAAATATAGGTTCAGTCCTAATATTTTTTAGAATAGAAAATAGAGGCAAAACATGCAATACACTTGACAATAATAAATAAAGCGGTCGAGTCATAAAACTGATAATAGCGCTTGAATACAATAAATACACTGAGAGGAACACTGTATTACAAGTTTATGAACAAGGTTATGGTGAGAGGAATGTAAGCACAGAGCTCTCAGTGAGGGTAATAAATTTGTCTATGGTGCGCTGGGCTGTGACTGATGGATGCAAGCGATTTCAATCTCAGGCAACTTTGTGGAAAAAAAGAATATCGGAAAGTATTACTGTGACAGAAATATTCTTCAATAGTGAGTGCAGGCTTGTGACGTGTTGCCTTAGTTGTGTTTATAAGAACAAAGTCTGTGGGAGACATCGTTAATGCATTATTAAGCAGTAAATACAAAAACTATAGACGGTGTAATTTGCACGGCTGGAGAGCGTGTGAAGCCCAGCCTTGCGTAAAATATCTTTGGCTGAATGCATGCGTCCCATGCAGCTGAAGATAAAGCGCACGGCTTTCCTTTGGACAATTTCGAGTCTTTTAACGCTGTTTTTACTGTGGGGGAACCAAGCCATGTTAGCGTATTCTAAGACAGGACGGATAAAAGTGGCGTAAGCGAGAAGTATTGTATCAGATGTAGAATGACGAAGGGCCCTTTTAAGGAAAAATAACATGTTCATTACTTTGCTAGCTATGCTTTTAACATGCGTAGTCCAGTTTAAGTCACAAGTAATGACTACACCCAAGTATCGATATTCCGTCGCACTACTGATATTCGTGTTATTCCAAGAGTATACAAAGTCTAATTTACACTGTTTCTTTGTAATGGACATAGAGACCGTTTTTCTCGAACTTAATTACCATCTGCCATTTATTACAGCAGTCTGCAGTTTTTCCTAGAGCATTATTAAGTTTTTCCTGGTTCTTAGAGTATTTTATGTCTTGGTATAACACGCAGTCATCGGCGAATAATATTATATTTACATGTTTTTTTTATATGTCGTTAATAAAAAGTAGAAACAACAGCGGGGATAAAACTGTACCTTGCGGTACTCCTGAAAGAACACCGAAGTATTTTACCGAAGAATTTAAGAAAATAAAAAATAGGGTTGAGTTACAACATCGCTTTTTTCCACATAGTACTGTAAGTGGTTTATTGCATCAAAATACAGCTAATTAGGTCTAATTAGGACGCTGTTTAAGTAATACCGAACAATTAAGTTTTTAACTACTCGGTGCGGCTTTTTATTTACTGAGACACTTCCAGACTACCGAAAGCAATGCCATATAGCTTTTTGCAATTTCTAAAATACAATTGTCGTTGCGACCTCAGCGGCAGTAGTTCTTGGCCCGATACCAATGAAATCGAAAGCGCGTGTCCAGAATGCTCTAGCCGCGCTTAACAGCACGCGTCATAGTTTCAGTCGAGACTGGCATTTACGTAATCGCAATAACTGATTTGTATATTATTTACAGTCACTAAAGCTTGCCAATAATAACGGTCTTAATTCTAGTACTTAGAAAGTCTAACACTCCACAGTTATATATTAAACCTGCTGGTAGCAAGTTTAGTCTGTATTTTGATGCCCTACACTGCTTAAAATGCTATGCGGGAAAAAGTGCCGTTATCCCTCCATAAAATTTTAGGGAGAAAGTTTACCTTTGAATCAGTGCGAAAGCGTGGATTGTGCTACGTAGAACGACCATAAGCGCGCAGTGCTGCAGGTCGGAGCAGATGGAAGGAAATGACAGGTGTAAAGTATTAGCTTTTTATTTTTCTTTTGCTGCGGCTTCAAGCATTGCTAACTATGTTCATGTAGCGCGCTAGCGGTCTTATTTCGTCGCTTTCTGAAGATGAATGCGCTATAATAAATGGTCCTATGCACTTAGGTGAATTGGAAGATGTATTTGATCGATTACTATTTTCGGACGTGACGGACATTATCTGACGGCCTCTCAGGAGAATTTTACATGGTATCTAAATCTGTGTTGTCCCCATCTCACTCCTATTTTTTGAGACCAATATTGATGTTGGGGTTTCGCCACATTCATTTACCAAATGTCATATTGCCTTAGTACCAAAACCGACGACAAGACGCGCCAAGATTTGTAGATGGTTAGAGACCTATCACGCTTTCTAATGTTAATTAAAAAATCTTCGATAATCTCCTCTCAAATCGGTTAAAGCTTGCAGTGCCTACTTTGATTGGACCTAATCAAACGCGGCTTGAGGGTTCGGTCAGTAGTCTAATCTACATGTAGCGCGCACGGTGCTGCAGTATTGTAGTGACACCCATAAACAATTATCCCTGCTTCAAATTGCTCTGGCAAAGGCGTTCGACCGGGTGTCCGATTCATTTTTTTTCCTCTTCTATATAGCGTATATCTTGGTTCAACTGTTTCTCCTGGGATGCACCTTTGTTATAAAAGCTGATCCACGTGCTTGATTGTTAACGGTTGTCTCTCACAACGCATTCAATCCATTCTCAGAGTTTCCCGCCTACCGCGCTCTTGTTCGCATTATACTAGGAGCCAATTTGTCTAAGCGTTATAAACTGCGCCGCCATCAGTGGTTTTCGTATAATGGGTTACGAAATGTATTACTTTATGCGCATGACCTCGCGTTATTCTGCGCTGACAATGTAAACATCGATGAGGTTATTCGTTCAACGGCGGACTTTGTTTCAGTGTCAGGAACTCGCTCGGATTATCGTTCTAAGAGTTGCGGCGTCTGGTTAGGCAAGAGGTACCTGCCGAATATGTTGGCATGCGATCGACACGTATGCCACCAAAGTACCTTGATCAAAGTACATTGAGTGCCCACAAGCACGGTGCACCTTACTGGAAAGACTGCGTTCCAACTCTTCAACGCTATGTTCAATTTTCGTGCTCCATGGCCTCTAAATTTTTGGCAGTGAGACCACATGCAATATCTTTCTAGAAATAGGTTCTACAAATAGCTGAGCAGTTATTAGTTGAGTTCACCGAGAAAAATTATGTAAGGTTCATAAATACCCTATGTTGAAAACAGGGAGATAAGGAATTAGAAGTGTAGAAGCCCGAATGGTAAGGAAGAAATAAAATAAACTTAATATTGCGCCGTCACGCTGGCAACGTGAAATGTGGAGGTTCTTGGAGAGGTGCTTTCTAGCGACTATAGGGTGGTAAGGTGTCGACTTAGCCCAGCCTTAAAGAGGGAATGAAACAAACCTGTGACGCGGAACCGAATCAAAGAGTTAGCGATAAGAGGGATAGTAGAGGAATCAAGAATATCGCTAAAAGCAGATATTCGCCTTCAATGGAGTAAGACGACCTCAATGACCAAGCAATGAACGATAATGTCATAGCTGTCAATATCGAATCCGCAGTAGGCGGTAGGATAGCTAGAGAGGATACCGGCAAGCTCTCTTAAGACACAAATCATTTTACTAAGAAACGCTGAAGTATGAAAGGCCCTAAACCCACAGACATAATAGATCCAGCAGAGCTATCAGAGTTAATTATTAAGGACAAAGAAAGGAACATAACACTATTACGGAAAAAAATTCAGCATGTTCTACAGAACGGAGGTAGCCTTAAAGCGCCTAAGAGAAAACTCTGGACAAAGAAAAATCATATGCATGCCTCAAAAGAGGAAAAGAAATGTCATTAGCAATTAGGACAAGTTAGAAAAAGCCACTCAGTAGTTCTGAAGAAGTCATTACAAAGGCATCTGCAATCAGTACGTTAACACGAAAACGAGTAGCGCACACCAGTCCCTTATGGCCTCGAGCATACCACAAGCATAGAAGAAAGCTAACATTATCCAAATCGTTATGAAACGGGACGTCAAGACAACGAAAATTACAAACAGTGCAGCTTACTCTCATTTGCGTAGTGTTTGCTGATGTAATTAGTAATAGCGTCGGAACAACCTTTGAGATCAATCAAGCAATCGATAAGGCAAACGTTCCTAAAAGCTACTCGATAATAAACAATATTCATACTGTCAATAAGTTGATCGAGAAGTGCGCTGAATATAACTAACCTCTATACACGATGTTTCACCTAAGAAGTTTCATAATTTTAAAAAATAGGCTTTTGAGATAGAAGAGTACTCTTATCGGCATTGCATTGTTAGCGGAGTAGTACGTCAGAATGCGGCTAAGATGTGCTAACTAGTAGGCTGGTTAACTAAAACTGAAAGAAAGTTTTTAACTTTTACAGTTGGGTTCCTTAATTATTAGGAGCCGTGTAGCCTACCATAGGAATTATTCATATCAGTTTTTTGGAATTTAGAAAATGGGCTTCCCTCGGTGCTGTGACCCACATATTTTGGCAATTTCGACGAGTTACGTGCACTGGAAAAGTAGCTTTGCCCCCAAGCTTCTCGAAACAACATGTACTCATACTTTGGTTCTGGCAACTTGTTGGTTCACAGCGCCGAGGTTAATCGCGATTTCAAAACTGTGAAAACTGAACTGGATATTACTTGCGGTGGGCGGTACGCTTCTAAATATTTCGCATCCTAACAGTGATGGTTAAAAGTTCACTATTCTGTTTTAGTTAATCAGCCTCCTAGTCAGAACGCCTTAGCGCTATTTTGATTTACTTTGATGCTGGAAATGGTTTTCATCTCAAAGTGCCTATATTTAAGAAACTGTGTGAAGTCCTAGATGAAAGACCATGTATATAGCCTTCATATGTTACGAAAAAGCATTTGGCTCAGTATAAAACTGGGCAGTCATGCAGGCATTTGGAATAAGGGTGTTGTTCAGCCTTATGTAAAATACTGGAAGATTACTATAACGGCCCGACAGCCTCATAGTCCTTCACAAAAATCAGCACTAAAGTTCCCACAAAGTTAGGGTGTCAGAGAGAAAGACAAGATCTTGCCATTGCTCGCCAAATACTCGCCAATCTCGCCAAGATCTCTCCGCCTTTTGGCAAGAGGTATTCACAGGATTGGATTCTTAGCGGCTGAGTGTCGGGTTTAAAAAAATTGATTTAAAAAATTGGTTTTTGAGGTAAAAAATGATGCAGTAACTTTCTCAGATATCTCGATGGACACCCGAACCGCTCAGTAAGGCAAGGGATAATGGAGGAAGTAAACGATGAAAGCAAGAAAGAGGTGCTTAGTGGAGGCCTCCCTAATACTTTTGACCACATGGGGACCTTTAACGTCCACTGACATTGCACAGCGCACGGGCGCCTTTTGCGTTTCGCCTCCATCGAACAGCTTAGTAATAAGAGATTCGCTGATGCCCTCGCCTTGGTCAGTCACTAAGGGTATAAAATGCAGAATTAAGAAATTAACAAGCAGAAATTAAAAATCAATAAGCATAAAAAAAGTAATTTTAAACATTATCGCTAGAGAACAGCAGTTCACAACTTGTACCGAGTTGCAGAAAGTCGTAATGGAATACGTCTACTTAGGGCAGGTAGTGACCGCAGATCCGGATCATGACAGGTAAATAACTGCAAAAATAAGAATTGGATGGAGAGCATCAGGCTGATTCTCTGAAATTATAAATGACAGTTTACTAATATTACTGAAGAGAAATGTATATAAAAACTAAGTATCATGTCTTTTCGCTCATTTTTCTCTATATATCTCTTTAAATATAGCACCTGTGTCTTAACGACACTCATCTACGGGGCAGAAACGTGGAAGCTAAGGAAATGGGTTCATTTAATTCGAGGGGAACGCAGCGAGCTATGTAAAAAAAGATTATCTGTGCAGCGCTAAGGGACAGAAAGATTTGAGTGTGAGAGAGAGTATTAACGCGGATTAATGACATCTTAATCGAAATCAAGATGAAATGAGCTTGGCCAGGGCTTGTTATACGAGTGCAAGATAACCAAACGCCTTCAAGGGTAAAAGATTGGAAGCCAATGGAAAAGAAGTGTACCAAAAATCAGGAGAAATGAGATGAGGGATTAGATTAGGAAGTTCGTGTGGATAGAGTGGCCGCTGTCGGTACAGGAAAGGGTTTATTGGAGAGATATGGGAGAGGCGTTTGTCCTATAGTGGGCGTAGTCAGGCTCATGGTGATGATGACTAGTTGCTTACCTTGGCTTTGAAGAACGTGCCTCAATCTATCCATCCCATTCTAGCTCAGCCATTTTGGCGTTTCTCACAGTACTGGCTTTTTGTCAGTGGTTTTCTTGGAAAAATTTGTTGCGTAACCAAGTGTAAAACCTTTAACCCACCTGAAAGAATTGTTACTTTGCTTGACTATTAAGACTCATTTTATTTTTCTGCATAATGCTTGAGTTCTATCTATCAATTTTGTTTGTTTTGGCCTCGCTCGTGCGCCGAGATTTCACTCCACAGTCACTTAGCACATGATACCTAGAAACTTGCGGCCTCTATCTGAGAGCCACAAGTGAAATTCGTAGCAAAATATAAGCGTACATGACAGATGCAACGGATGTATAAAGTTCACAGAGTCTAGAAGAAAAGGCAATCAAAACTAAGGCCAAAGAAATATGCTGCCAGCCAAAAATACTCAAGGAAGAACAACGACCTCCACTATGGCATCGGTAGTGACGATAATGTTTACGCATTTACCAACCATTGAGAGCAGCATGCCGCCGTGGTGGCAGAATCCTTGCAAAAGGGAGTTGGGATGCATTCATATGCTCGTGGTGCGTTTGGGTGACTTGCTCAATAAGGGCTTCTTCTGAGAAAGCGCTTAGATTGCTAAGATGACTGCAAACATGGGAAGTCGATGGTCTGAAGCTATGGAAGGTTTTTTTATCACTTTTGATATATTGTATATGTCTTTCTTCGCAAACACTGAGGAATACATATTTAGATGCTATTCCGTTGTGCAAAATTTACTTTCACTGTTGAAGGTGATGAAATGGGATCACATTTATTTTTATTTATTTGCTTTCAAAATACTTCCAACGCCCAGCCTCTTTGTTACAGGAATGGGTAAACAAATATTGACCCTAAGTCACATTTATATTTCTGCATCCTGCTTACATGCAGGACAAAAAATAGCTGCTTGTTACAAATACAGAGAGGCAAACGACCTAAACTTTAATTCAAACAAAGGACTGCCTCCTTGGTAAGGACAACAATTTTATCGATATTTGTTGGTGCACCAATATACGGATGCAGTTCATTTCATTCGCACACAGTGTGCCAGAAATGACAGAAAAAAGGTGAATTATTGGTGCACAAGAGTTGTTCGAATTTATTTATGTTCATCTGTCAAGTTTAATGATGGCGTTTAAAGTTGATAACTATGTGCAATTTAGCCTAAAGGAGTTTTTGAGTAGAAGACACAAGAACTTCGAATGCTGTAGTTTCTCTCGTCTAGCAACAGTATGAAGATGTGCACATTTAAACGTTCAGTTGGTGAATTGGAACGATTGTAACGGTTATAAAGAAAACGCACAGGTTCAGATCATTTCGACTATGTAAATGTTATTTTTATGCGCGGAATCTAAACTATATCTGCGTATAATAAATAGGATTCACAAATGCTTCATCTCGTCTTACACCGACGGCTAATCTTACTATTGAATTTTCTGGGGATTTGTCAATCATTAATGAAGAATGGTTCCAACGGGTAAGTTTGAGTTGAACACAAAGTATGAGACAAAGCATTTCAATGAGGAGTATTCGCTTCGGTTCGCTCTATCTTTCACACCTGAAGGTCTCTTCATCCCAGATTTGTTGCTGCCAGTTTTCTTCCTCTATGCGCAGACACTCTTTTCGTTGGTACGTTGATAAGGTCTCAGTGTGGGACTTAGGGGGGGAAAGGGTGCGTCGCATTTTGTTTTAAAGTTTAAGCACCCATGGAGGAGCAAAACAGCTGATGATAGGTGCTCAGATATTATTGAGGGAACAAAAGCTTGACACCACAAGTGGTTTCAAGAATTCGCTAAAGCGGCTCGAAGACCCACGCTTTCCCATGTATTTTATGGCAAGATTTAGTATGCTTTTCTCAACAAACAATACAGATAGCATCTGCCTGTCGATGTCATTTTTATTTTTGCTTGATGTCATTTCTTTTGAAGCAAAACTATGTGTGCGATGTCATTTCTGGTGATTGCAGTATCCCACTATATAAACTTAACAACTGTTTATTCGACTTGCGATGGCAGCGGACGATCATACCAACGCTACGCTGGTGTCGGTAGAGAAGGTAGAAAGCCGCTTTTCCCAGTTGGGCAGCCTGTTTTTGTAGCCACTGTCGGTGACGCATGCCTCGGGTGACGCAGCGGTGGCGCTGTGTTTTATCGGTAACGCAGTCCAGCGTTTGGTCGTGTTTCGCGGGGCCAGATGATAACAAGGCGGAAGCTGCGCGCAAATATGCCCAGATTGTGTCGACACATCATCCCCCCCGCGGATTGGAAAGCCCTCAGGGCTTGTAAAAATCCGTGCAGCGTACCCGACGTCCATGGATGGCGTGTAATGACAGAAACAAGCTGCAAATTCGGGGGTCATGGATGGGCGCCTGTGGGTGAAGTGGTATTTCGTGGTTCGGCGGAATCGATGCAGGCTGGCTTCAGCAGTTCGATAGTGACCTGGACGTCGTTCCCGTTAACGTGCAAGGTGAAGGTAGTGTCGTCGCACCGAAGAACTGGGTAGGGTCCGCTTTAAGGTGGCTGGAAAGGCCTGCGGGCGGTGTCGTCACGCAGAAAAGTGTGCGTGCAGGTTGCCAGATCCTTGAAGACGAAAGTAGCAGTCTTATTGTGGTGAGCTGCTGGTTACGGGTGGAGGGCAGCGATGCAGCGTCGGCACAGGGCGAAGAAATTGGTGCGATTTGACGTCGCGGTGATGGATGGCGGTGCGGCAAGAAATTCACTTCGGAGACGGAGCAGTTCCCCGTAGACGAGTTCTGCGGGTGTAGCCTGAATGTCGTGCTTGAAGCTGGCGTGAGGACCAGGGGCGAGCGCTGGGATGGCTTCGTCGCAGGTTGACTGCGGGTGGCACATGATGGCTCCTTTGAACTATCGGTGGAAAAGCTCGATCATCCCGTTGGCGCAGGGGTGGTCGCGGGTGGTCCTCAAGCGCTCGAACCCGATGGTCAACCCGAGGAGCCTGAAAAAGTGCGATTAGAACTGTCGTCCTTGGTCAGTGGTGACGCGGTAAGGGCCCGAAGCGAGCAGTTCAATCGGCGATGAAAGCCGTGGCGACGTCTTCCGCGTTGATTCCCTCGGCGGGCCAAGCCTCAGGCCATTGAGTATACCGATCGATGGTGGTGAGACAGTAGTAGCAGCGATATAGTTCAGCTGGGGGAAAGGGCCCCATGATATTAAGGTGGACTTGTCGATACGTACTAGAGGGCTGAGGGAATGCTCGGAGCGGTGAAGTGACATGCCTGGTGACTTTAGCACGCTGGCATTGAATCCAGGAGCGCGCCCAGGAGCTGAAATTGTGCTGCATGGAAAGCCAGACATAGCGAACGGCCACGAGGCGTGTAGAGGCGCGTATCCATGACGGCTGAGATTATGCAGCTGGTTGAAGAGGCCACGGAAAAGGGAAAGTGGCACGTAAGACCCGTTTCCCAAGCATTTCTCCCTAAGGAAGCCGAGCACCAGACAGGGGAAATAGCGGGAAAGCGAAAGGCATTTTCATTACATCTCCTTTTTTCTTCATTTTTGTATTTACTTTACTTTATTTTTATTCTTTTACTTACTTTTAAATTTTCTATTTATTTATCATTGCTATCATCATCATCATCACTGTCATCACCGCTGTCACCAACTATCACTATCGCTATGATCACAATCTCTATCTATCCCTAGCACTAACAGTCACTATCACTAGCTAACATTATGACTGTCTATCAGCATTTTTGCTATATATTTACTAACTGTCACTACTATCATTACATGTATGTTGATTATCAACTGCTGCTCAATCAACATTTACATTTTATTTTAATTAGCATACAACTTATGATTGACACCTTGTTCGGGCACTCGTGCGGACAACTTCCGCCTACAGATTCCCTCCACGCCACTCATGAGCCAAGAAAGGCTTACGACTTAAAAGCAAGCTGAATAAGACCGCGAAGAAGACAGAGCAAATTAGATAACGCTGTATGAAATAGGCGACATACATAGAAGTTTGTGGTAATATGCAGCACTGTCGACAGCACATGTAAATGATATATAGCTTAGGAATGACTGCAAATACGACAAAAAAAAACGACGAGATATTTAAAAAAAGCGCTGTGGCCTCTTCATCTGTACCATTGGTTCATTGCTTACAAGTGATTACTTTTCGGTACTTTCGTTTTTAACCCTACTTTTTCAACTTGACTTATGGGGATATAGCAAGCGTATGTTCGCTCTTAGTTTTCTTGCGTACCTTGCGATCAACTCAACTGGTAATCTTTCGCTGGTCATCATTGTGTTTTGATTTAACTTTTTGTTACGATATGCTCTGTAGTCTGTGAGATGATGAGGACCACAGCAAAGTCGCTCGCGCTGGCTAATGATCCATTGGCGTACCGTTTTGAACGCCTAAATAAGAAAATTGTCTTTCTTCTGTACTGCGGTGTCCCGAACACACTTCGAAAAATGCGCTTTTCTGCACATCTGCCCAATATATTTCATTCGCCGTTTATATAAGCTCTTAAGTTGCCGCGATGCCGATATTTCCCACCACGATAATGAGTCCATTTTGGTTTCAATGTTTATGGAGCTTATTCCAGCACTTTCAGTGATATCATCAGCTTATAAAGTGCAAACAAGGAAATTCATGCGTGCTCCAGCTTAGTGCACCACAGCCAGGGTCTTTCTAGTCCTGCCCCAGTAGGTACCAACTAGTGTCAGTGTCCCCACTGAAGATATACAAACAAGCGCGGTAAAAGTATTGTATTATATGAAGAGCTGCTGGAGATAGCCGTCTTTTTCTCGTGACAATATTTTTTGCAAACAGGGCTAGTAGTCTCTTGAAAGTTTTAGAGGTTCCACCAGAATGGACGCGCGATCGTTGTTTTCAAGCACCTCTTGGTCAATTTCTTTGCATAGTATAATACAGCTCCAGCTGCAGGCGAGAAGGCTCTGTTGAAAGGCATGCTCTTGTTCGTCCTAAGACAAAAAGATTGGTCATGAAAGAAATCTCATGCACAAAGCCCGTTTAGTGCGTCTCGCGTAAACTATATCGCCACCAGCTGAGGAATTGTGTCTGAAGACACCCCCCAAAGGCCTTGAAAGGCTAGAGAAGACAGCGCCTTCAAATGATAAGGTGGCGCTGCATTATGAACGATATTCAACGTCGCAAACTCGGTCTAGGTTGTCATCTATACGGAGTAGGTGGTAAATGTCTTTCTTGTCCTCGCTGTTTATTCAGCGGTAGTCCTCGCAAAATTACAGTGTATCGTCCATCTTCACGAGGAAAACCACTGTGCTCAAGTGCTCAAAAAGGGCTTCGAGAAACATTTATACCTTTTATTTCAATCTGGCTTCGGGTTCCGGCGACACACTCCGTAGAGGCATTCAATGATGGGTAGGGGTGGTGTTCGACACATCCGTGTTTCTGAATATGGTCAGTTGCCGAAAATGGCAGCTAATATCACATGTCGCTGAACAGCATGCAGAGTCGAGGTCAGCGCAAGAAAGGCGCGAACGCAGCCTGAGCCTCGGTGAGGCGGCTAATGTCTTTTTCATTCTCTGCCATTTAAATCGCCGGGTCGTCAAATGCTAGACAGCCCTGTTCTTGCATGCATAGCATACTAGGTGGTGGTCAGGTGCAACAAGATTGACATCAATGTCATGACAAATGACAATGAATCTAAGCCACTGGTTGAATGGACGTCATTGAGGGACTGTTGCTCCTCTCCTATCTAATAGTGAATACAAGAATTTGGCGACACTTTGTCAAACCTAGCACTACGACGTTTTTCCGCCGACATTTCGCGCGGAAGGTCTCCTAGTCCCTGTCGGGAAAACTAGAAGCGGCAACCTTTGGGGGCAAGGTTGCTCACCTGCGACATGTCCAAGATCCTCCACTGCTGCACAAACATGACCGACCGCGTATACGACGGACCGACGATCACCAGACCGATAACACGCCTCGCCGCAACGAAACCGCCTCGTGCCGCACCGCAGCCTTGAGCGGACTCCGCGACGTTCCCGTACACCTACGACTACAACTTATCGCACACCTAGAATGCTTATGTAACCTCCTTAGGCACTTTCGGCCTGTCTCCCTACAATTGCTTTTTTCAGGCGTCTGGCCAAAGTACAGTTCAAAGCAAGCAATAGATTTTTGCTGCGGAAGTTGAAGTGCTGTGTGCTCTACACTATAGGAAATGACTACTCGTCCTAATCTGCTAATTTTCTTTTATTCCCAAGCCTGTGTTTAGAACTCCTGGGGGCTGCAGCTTCGACTGTGATCCCGAGTTTCATTCTGAGGGGCTGATTGGATGGCAAGTTGCTACCAGAAGCTTCAATCAGCGCTTCTGTACAAAGCTGTCAAGGACATTTCTTGCGGTGATTCCAGCTCTTGTGGAACACACCAGCAATCCCAGTGTAACTCAAACTGCTTCATGTGAGTGTGACCATAATGTTTCATGATGCATATTCTTTCTGTGTAGATGTGTTTAGTGCTCATCACTAGTCAAATATGCCCTCTTGTAATGTTTGAAGTTAAAGTTTTCATTCATTGTCACACTACTTTGACCATTTCAAGTTTCAGAATAGCGTAGTGGCTGGTCCACCTTGCCCAGCCGGTTCATGTGGTGCTATGTTTAGTAAATATGGAAGCTTTAGAAGCTATCTCTCGAGGCGCCATAAGAGACCACGCCTTGACTCTGATAGCAGCCTTTTCCAGTGCCCTGTCTCATCATGCGGGACTTTAGAACCTAACCGCTCCCAATTTCTGTGTCATGTAGCCAGCCACTTGAGCAACTCAGCTGAAGCAGTTGTGTGCCCTTTTACTGGGTGTGTTAGTGTGTTGAGAACAGCTGGTTCATTCAGAATGCATGTCTCAAGGTACCGCCAAAAGGGCAGAGGCATTTTAGAAAGCACTTAGTGCTCACCTGGAATTGGAGCCAGAGAGCATGCCAGAAGCTGACCGCAGTCGACAATCATCAGCCACTGATACAAATAGTGTGTGTAGCTTCGGGGCCGGTGCTAGCTACCCCTCCAGTAGCAACCTCTTCACTACCAACCTTGCCAAGTTTCTGCTTAAGCTGGAAATGCAACATCATTTGCCAGCAAGCACAGTACAAACCATAGTTAAGGAGATTGATGCATTGCATAGCTTGAGGAACCAAATTTCACTGGACGGCCTGGTTGACATTCCAGAAGTCGTACTCATGAAAATTGGATGAGTGTTTACAAAATACGCGCTTCATATTGGGATGTCTACAACTCTGAGGTCATCATACTGCCGCCACGACTTTTATAAAGAAAACTTCAACTTTATAGAACCCGTGGAAGTGTCTCTAAGCCTCAGCAGGCAGAATAATGAGTCTATATATCACAATGTACCAGCTGAAAGCCTTAAGAAACTCTCAACATCTCAGGTAAGTAGTGAGAAGAATACGGCTTCTGAAGAATGTTTGGAAGATTACATTTTGTGTGAGCCTCTCAAAAACATGAAGGGTAAATCGATACAAACTTTGTTATATCAAAATGAATTTGAAATTGCAAACCCTCCAGGTTCTGCGAAGGGCGATTTTAAGCTGCTGGGTGTGTATCTGACACTTGGAAATGTGTCTTTGTACTGTAGGTCTCGTGTGAAAGCCACGGAGATGGTTTTGCTATGCCGCCAGTAGGATATAAAAGAATTTGGGTTAGCAAAAGTGCTGCAGCCATTGAGAGAGGACATGGTCAGTCTTGAGAAGTCAGGAGTGTTGATCAGTGGAGCCCATCATGATGTGCGGCTAGACTTTATAATGGGAGGCAACCTTGGCAGTCATGGCGTTGGTGACTTTGCACGGAATTTTAGCACAAGCGCTTACTTTTGCAGGTTCTTCTTTTTTTCTCGCTCTCATTTTGAGCAGGAGCCTCTTGCGACTGGGGAAAAGCGAACGCCTCAGCATTATGATGAATGAGTCGAGCGCATTGCAGGAAGTTCCTCAACTAATAGTGACTGTCATATTGTTGAACAGCCTCCGTTCCATGCCGTTAAGTTTTTCCAAGTGTGTAATTCTAGACTGCTGACATGCATTGCACATGACCTCTTTGAGGGGGTGGTTAAGCATGATGTTGCATTGTATATTCATTATTTTGTGAACAAGAAATGCTGGTTCACATATGATTACATGAAAAACAGGATATCAACAGTCAAATATACCAAACGTGACTTGCGCAATAAGCCTGCAAAAGTGCTCAGACAGGGCTTTAAGCTTTCTGGGCATGCAATGCAGAATTGCACTCCACTTAAGCTGCTGCCTTTCTGCATTGGCACCAATGTGGCAGACAGATGATCTTGTTTATCACCTTGTGCTTACATTAATGCAAATAACTGATGTTCTTCTTGCACCGAAGATAACACCTGCCCAGGTTGCATACCTCAGAGTTCTAATTGAGGACTACATTTTATCTCGAAGTTAAAATTCTAGCATGGGCCTTATCCTGCGTTTAACCCAATTAGTATGGAATTACTACACTACCGTAAGTACTTTCTCTCCCAACCAATACAGCTACCGTAAGGACTTTCTGTCCCAACCAGTACAGTCTAATCTTATTTTCTTCTGTTTGTCATTGCTAGGAATTGACTTATTTGACTTTTATTTAAAATATATGGTGGTTCAGGAGTTAGCAGAAAAGGAACAAGCACTGCGTGGATTCAAAATTTTAAGTCTTTTATTTGTGGCTCTTCATTTTCCAGGAAGCATATACAGCGAACAGTGCTTTGTTGTGAGAACCAAATCATTTTCTCAGAAGCAAGTGACTTCACTGAAGCAGCATGTACTGCCTTCATATTATACTGCATAATGAATCAATAATATCCAGAGGGCGCTGCCATATCCCGCAAATTTGTACAAAGGTGAGTGCCCCACATTAAAAGACTTTGGGACCAACTTCTTTTCCTAGTAATTCTGGCAATATAATGTTTACAGATCTTGCAACCATTTTAATAAGACGCATTTTGCCTCCTAGTATATTTTAATGCGTTGCAAATGTATTCTGTGCACCGACCACTGACTAGCTTATTTTGGACTAGATTATTTTGTTTTTTCTAAACCTTGCCTGGTGTAGGTTCCAGTACCCAATGCATAGTTTTTCTGTGTGTCTCCACATGTGCATTGTACTGCTTTGGCAAGCTGAACTTGATGTACACACGGCCAGTTCTTGAGCAGTACCACAACAGTGCTGAACAACAGCCGTACAGTGCTGTGTGACATGTGCATATTCTTGGCTCTTTGCAGCCTCACTGCATCACAGGCTGCTGTGCAACCATCTGTTCTACACCTTTGTGATACTGCTAAAAAATTGGCCAAGTGTTTTTAGGGGCAGCACGGACAGCTTTATTTCGGTTAATTGTTTCTCATAGGCCCTCAGTGTAAAATCCAGCCGCTGCTTTTTGTACTATACCTGATTGCTGATATATAACAGAGGAGGTAACTGCAGCCTTTGACAGCATAATTCTTCGGCATCTGAAGCTTCTCATACACACAATAGTTACTTTACTTCATTTGTCCACAGCTACACCTGCCTCTTATACCTTTCTTGCCGTACACAATTTACTGCACAGCTATTCCAAAGAACAGCTACCAACCGGAAATTAATTTGCTCACTTGTGTCCACATGCTGCGCCTTAAGAAGATGAAAAATGACTGGGCAGGCTAGTAGTGCCTGAAGCTTGTATAACTGGCAACTCTGTGGGATATACTTGAGCTCAATTATGGAGACATAACTAAGCCTGAATACTGACGTCGCATCTTCCTGGCATGAGAACAAAGCTGTATTGCAGTCGAACCAGGATATATTGAACTCGAAAGAGATTGCAAAATAATTTGATATTATATAGCATATTGAAGGCATGTACAACGTGAGCCCACCAAAGATCAAAGCAACAAACTGGCGCCAACGCCTGAACACACATTTCGTCCTCGTCATCTTACATGCACAGCACTTCGTCCTTGCCTACGGCCATGACAGTATTAATAATAAGCTTGCCTATCACCTAGACAAAAGAGTACGTTTCACTCAAGCCAATGATGACCTTCTTGCAGTAATGTGCCACCCACCGGCGTGCTGGCAGTGCACCACACGCTAGGCATTGGTCGGCCTAACTTGCTTAGCATAAAAGCTGTAGCGTGTGGTGCTTAGGGACTGTTTATTTTAAAAGGTCCAATTCTGTGTCTAGTGCACCATAAATTGAATACTCATACATTAAAATGAAGACACAGTTTGCTCCCTCCCACAACGCCTTCAGCAGCGAAGCAAGTGAGGGCCGTCTCTAGACTCTAGACTTAAGTTAGCTTGACTTTACAGCATAACAGTGATGTGGCATGAGAAGTGACTGCACGAAACCTAAAACCACCCTCAAGCACATGCCTCGTTAACCTCTGCATGCAGTTTCACAGTGCTAGCACTATCAGAAGGTTCCCAAAACCGCACAACCGACCCGTCTGTGCGCACAGAAAGTGACTGAAGAGCGCGGTTAGGAATTATGAATTCGTTATACAATGCGACTTCCCTGTATTTTTACATAAGATTTTAAAGGCAATAATTGGTGTGTTCGATGTAGGCAATATTTCTGAATATCTGGTTTCAGTATCACCAGTATGAACATTGGCCATACTTCAAAAGTGCTGCTTCTTTATTTAAACGTTTTAATAGTCAGTTTTCATTAATCGAAAAATTTTATTCGGCAAAAAAAACTTGCGTTCTAGAATAAACATCGAAAAAAGTATGCCGAATTTAAATAAATAAAAGCTGAAAAGTCCAACAGATAGCTATGAAGGATACTTATGTGAAGAGCACCGGGCGCTGACAATGCAGAGCACACCGGCGTAGTCGCATGTTGTGGGATATCTTTACTATGGAATGGTTCTTGAACAGTTGAGAGACACTTTTTAGCGGAAAACAAAAAACAAACAAACAGGACTGCATTACAGAATTGAGTGCAAAAAAGGACTTTACAGGGCCGTCTACAATTCTCTTCTGACCTGACTCGACGCTTGTAAGCTGTATTCATCTTACTCTCCTCGTCGGCTCCAGCCTTTTCCCCCGAGTTCACTTAGCGCAAGAGCCCTCTCGAATTCACCGCGGACGTGCCGTGCCATGTACGGCCGTGCGGTATCTATGCCGAATCTCGCTTTTGCCTCCTCCATTCGCGTTCTGAAGGACGCCACAATTTTTCGCCGGGCTGCAATCCCGTGACGAGAAGACAACCGAGCTATGTGCTTATATCTGGTGTTAGGCCTGTTTACATAAGATGCGACATGGGCACCGTTGTTTTTATTTCTTCTTAACCTCC
The DNA here is from genome assembly GCA_030143305.2 of Amblyomma americanum. Classification (NCBI taxonomy): domain Eukaryota; kingdom Metazoa; phylum Arthropoda; class Arachnida; order Ixodida; family Ixodidae; genus Amblyomma; species Amblyomma americanum. The sequence goes on from JARKHS020026079.1 coordinate 79,280, forward strand.
CCACACTGTATTGTCTCACGGTGGCCATCGACTGTGCTGATCACCGCTGCCTGAACTGTCTCACGTGGATCGCGGACACGCGACGACCAGCCGACACGGCAACCGCTGCTTTACGTCTTAAGATCCGAAGTCGAGCGAAGTGCACACAAAGCGGCGGGTAAAACGAGACGCGCACTGAGGTGTTGTGCGTGGCTCGCTCCCATGGACGACCTTCTTATGGATTCGATGTGCATTTACTACATGAGCAAATAGCAAGGTTGGCGCAACAGGTCGCGAAGCGAACATGTTTATGGCTCTCAACGCGGGAACCGGCGCCATGAAGGCGATGCAGCACCGTACACCACATTTGATAACGTTAGCAAACTGACCCTTACCTTGTAGCGAAGAACAGAATGCTCCAAAAGGAAGCAGGCTCACGCCGGGCTGCTCGTTGAGGAAGGAAGGTCGTTCCAGGTGAGTACAAAGACTGCGTTGCTTTGATGCGGGGAACGAAGAGACGTGCACGCCAAACAACGCGCTCCATATCGGTGACGCGAAGTACAGTATAGCCAAACTTTTCCTCTTTCATGGCTATAACCAAGTTATAGCCAAGTCAAGTCGCCAAATGCTGCAGTGCACATGGATAAATGGAAGGGAGGTAGAAGCGTCACCTTCGATGTGGGGTGGTCGCAGATGCTTTTGCGCTCTTTTACTCCTCGCATCAACGTTGCTAGACTGTGGAAGGAGAAAATACGGACAGGATACGGATAACTCGTCCGTTTTCTCCTCACGGCCGATGTCGTAACCTACTTAAGGACAATTCTGCCAAAAAGTTACGGAATTGTTTTACAGTGATACCTTTTATTGTGCCCCGTGACTGCGCATGGACTGCATGCAGCAATAAGTCGCCGCCTCTCCCACGGTGCTTCGGGGCATATATTTATTCTTTCCGGCAGTTGGGTTTGGTACTAGGGGAGGCAGGGAACCGCGAATACACGCGCACTCATGGTTGCGTGGTGGCATTCGCTCGTCCTCGTTGACATTTTTCCGTAGAGAACTCTGCACATTTCATTCTGCTTCCTACATCAATCCACGATCGGAGATGACAATGCCGTTGTACGCGCACGCCAAGTGCAAGAATGGCTGAAAAGCTATCGTCCTTGTCTCGATTATCAAGGACTACACCCTGAAGGATCTGAGTGCAGTGGTCAGCAATAAAAAGTTTTTCCGGTGGTCGGGCAATGGAGGCCACGAAGGTGAAGAAGGGTTTTTTGATGCGACACCGTGATGCTAGGACCTAAGTGCACATTTCAAATCACTCCATTGTCTTGCAGCTGCCCTATGTCGGTTAAAAGCTCGGCGTAAGCAGAAATGCTCAAATAGTTCAGCGCTTTTCTTTAACTGGGCATTGCTAATACCAAAATATCGCAATATGAAACTATCGCAAATTTTTCTGCCAGTTGCATAGGAATATTTCTTGTCTTTCAGGGTAATGTGCCCTGAATTATTTATCTATTGTGTATACCTTGTATACAAAGGCATATATTGCATAAGTTTGAGGGCAGCCCAACGATCAGCGTCCAGAGGAGATGCGGCTCAAGGCCCCGAACAAACATCTCGCATCGATACTGCGGGATATGCCTTAAGTACAGCAGGCTGACCACACAAGCAATGCAATCCACAGAGCAAAAAGATAACAGCAATCTCTTTGCACACCAACGGTGGAACAATGTTGCGATGCAGATTTCCAAAAAAATATTGACTCAAACATCGAAAGGTAAGGTAGATTTACGAGACAGACCGTTGCCCATGCCTGGGGCCTGGCATCTTTCGACTTTCAAATTGCGCTCCATGAGGTTCGCACCTGAACCAGTTTGTTGATAAACCTTGTAGAACGAAAGACCGCATGCGTGCCTAAGGCGCTTATCAAAACATGCCAAGGGGAAGGTCATAGCTGCCGGCGATAAACCAATTAGACTAATTATACATGTACGCGACCATTCTCTGTACGTAGGCTGGACGCGGACTTCTCAAAGGAGAATTAGATGGGACGCCATTTGACGCCTGGTAAATGTCCTTTCCTACTCATGTTTGCAGTACATCATAAGTATACAAGTCTAGAACAGCTCAATACAGCCCTGAAAAATTACCAGATGTAGTTTTGTGGCGTGGGATAATATGCAACCGTGTACACCTCGCATATGTGTCGTACACCTCACGTAGGTATCCCAACGTGTATATCTAAAATCACGCAGCCCTACGATCACGTAGGCCTGCGATCGCGTAGGCGTTTGAGTGCGTTGGCCTAATTTTTGCGTAAGCCTACGATCTCGCAGGCGTACAATCCCGTTCGTGTAAAATCACGTAGGTGTGTGATCACGTAGGTTTATGCAGCAATAGGTATTGTCTCATTTTTTTTCTGGTAGAGAAAGGTTGGAGAGCGTAGAAAGGGAATGACTTCATCTATGGCACTACTGTTGCTAAATCCACCAGCGCTAACTCCTACTGTGACAGTGGCTAATTAGTTTTCCTGTTGTGTAGCGAATTTCTGGGTCCCACGCGAGGCTAAACTATTTACAGACCCAGCACGTCTGCAAGAAAATATCGGTTAGCGCCACTTAATTCTGCGCACAATAGATTCCTCGCTCAGCTTGTCTAGGGACTCCATTTACAATATTTCGGAGTCAGCACCAGTTCCGCCTAATGCCTGGAACCATCTGGAGAGCGCGCGGCACTCTGAAAGCCACCGTTTTCCAGAGAGAATCCAACTAGAGTTTTATGTGCCCTTCTTTGAATGCATTTCATGCACACGCGTACTTTTCATGGAGAAATACGATACCTTTATTGCCAAAAAAATCGCGTGCACACAACGCTTTTCATCCTTATACCCGGATTTGCGATAAAAAGAAAGGTTGGGCATTAAATCACTGCATGATGGTCGAAGTTTATGTGGCAAATTTTTTGACTGCGCAACTGAATCTAAAGTACCTAGCCAGCTAGGCCATAAGCATGCATTAAGCATATGATGTGTACCTCAGAACGTCGGTTATAAATCAGTGAAAACCCAGGCTTTGCTTGCAACAGGTTTTAGGGGACGCTAAAGCCTGCGCGAATGCTTGCAAGATAAAAGCCAATTGTGTCCTCGGCACTACATTTCGCCACAATACTAAATTTTCTAGTGGCGCTGTATCGCGGCTAAACTGTATTACCTGACAGTTGGCAAGCCTTGAGATATCTCGGGGTCCTGGATGTTTTGTCGTCTACATCTCTCGAGCTGCCTGCTACCTAGCGCGTCCCAACAGCGTCTTGCGCGTATATGTAAACCATGTAGACCAGCCCTTCGTGATCAACCGTTCCTCGGTGACATATTGGTGGAGCACCTCGGTAACGTCCCATGTACGCTGACCTCTAGGACACCCTTGATGTCCGTTCTCAACGCGCGGCTACAGCACCAGTCCACAAGGCGAGCCGCCGCCAGCGAGGCCTGCAACCGGATTTCGGCCAACTCACAACATTGGTAAGGCTCATGACGTCCACTACGACTAGCCAGACAAGTAAGCTTTCCGGGAATGTTCCGCCGTTCGTCCCTCACAACCCTCGTCCGCCCCCATCGTTCCACGGTGAGAGGTTTGAGGACGTCGAAGAATGGTCGGTCTGCTTTGACCGTATGGCGGGCTTCAACGAGTGGGACAGCGAGCGCAAATTACGGAACGTCTAATTTGCACTATATTACTCGACCAAGATGTGGTATGAGAACCACGAAACGTGCTTCATTCACTAGGAGGTTTTTCCCCGAGATGAAAGAAGGGTAAAACTGCCCAAATGAAGAAACCGAGGCGGTGGTGAGATTGGATTCGCAAGGTGGGTCGCTAAGTCTGCCTGGCTTTGATAGGTTAGCAGATCCCGTGGGTCCCACTCAATACGTACTGGTTGCGGGATGCTTGCCGCGAGCCGGTGGATGTCCTGATATATCGATGGACAGCGGCTAACACGTCTTAGCAACCGGACAACTTGAAGGGCGTCAGTGCGGACGACAACGCGGGCCGCAGGGAGCATAGTTATGTCGGCCACGGTGCAGAGTGCTCCTTGAACTGCCACGAGCTCAGCAGAAAAGGACGAAGTGGATTCCGTAAGCTGATTCGTCGCGGTTGATCAGTATGGTCCGCGCATGTGGATCTCGAGAGCCGAATACGACTCTCAATGCGCCAGAGAGAAGTTTCGGCCTTGGTGACGCTTGACGTTGCGAAGGCCTATGACAGCGTGGAGCACACAGTCCTAATTGACAAGCTTGCTCAACTACAACCACCGCATTACCTCTACGCCTGGATTTGTGAATTTCTAAAAGATAGATTTTTCTTCTGAACAGACGGATCTTTTTGTTCTAATACCTATGGTCAATCAAGAGGTGTGCCGCAAGGCTCTGTTCTTTCTCCGCTGCTTTTCAACATATTAGTTTGGGACATCCCCATTCATCCTAACGTTACAGTTTATGTATACGAAGATGATATAGCTTTTTTCGCATCAGCAAAGGATAATCATGTGCTCTACGGGTATTTGCAGGCATATTTGAATGCTCCTGAAGTCTGGTTGGACCAAATCAATTTATCACTTAATGTCAGCAAATGTGGCGTGCTGGTATTTCCACCCGACGCTCCTATGTACATCTCGCTAGCCTACCGCTCCACTCCAATTCCGCAGGTGGAGTCGGTTAAATACCTAGGTGTTACTTATGACCAAAATTTGGACTGGCGACACCATATTAAGAATAATGTTATTAAAGGGGAACGTGCACTGGGCCGTTTGACCCGAGTTGGCAATAAAAAGTTTGGCATGCGTCGTGACACGCTACTGTTGCTCTATAAGGCTTATATGAGACCGATTCTGGAATTTGGTTGCCCCTTGTTCTCTGGTAGCGCGAACTACAAGCTGCAGCCATTAGCCTTACTGGAAAGGCGTGCCCTACGGCTATGCCTCGGGCTCCCAAAATCAGCTTCCAACGCTGTCCTTTATCTGGAAGCCCGTATCCCCAACCTCTATTCCCGCTTCCAACTTCTAACAGTGCGTACTTTCCTCAAGTCTTTTGACCCGGCCATAGGCGTTAGTATTCCAATTTTGTATCCCAACCACGCCTTTTTTTGACTAATCACTGGCCACGTTATCAGCTTCCGCAAGTTAGGTTCACGCAGAATCTGTTAGCTCCGCTTCAGGTTGATCTGATCTCCTTGCAACGAGTTGCTGACACGCAGGCTGATCCCGTCTTCTATTACGACTTTATTTTCCCGTCCCATGCGAAGCATATGCCCGCACATACCCTAAATGGTCTTCTTTCTGAACACATACAGAATTTTCCACATCATACTGTTCTCTCCACTGATGCCTCCGGCAACTGTGAGAAGGCGGCGATTGGCATATATTCGCAGGATCTAGCTTGGAGCTACTCCGTTCGTATCCCTGATTATACTCCTATATTCTTCGCAGAGTTTTTGGCCATTGGTTTGGCTCTTCTCAAAATTCCCAGACATGTCGCACGGGTTCTTATTCTTACAGACTGCCTTTCAGTTATTGTCTCTCTCCAAAATTCGGAAAAATCTTTCTTGACTCGTTCACTTAGGTTTTTTTGTTCCGAGCACAGTGCGCGAGATCCGTTTGGTCTGGGTACCTGGGCATTCAGGCGTCTATTTTAACGAGGTGGCTGATTTATTGGCAAAGTCAGCTCTCAGCGCACATGTAATATATCCCGTCCCACACCTCATTCTGTTAGCAGCTTCACGTTTCCAGCGGTTCCAACATATTTCAGCCACTTTGAGTGATCCGTTGCTCAATACCGTGGACTTTCAACACCTAAAGTACCCATGGAATAGCCGGTGGTGTAAGTCAAGGCTTTGTGAAGTGTCCATGACGCTCTTGCGATGTAGAATCCCTCACTTAAACTTGTACTTATGCAGGTGCGGGTTCGCCGCGACAAACCTTTGTGTATCATGTGGGCAAGTTGAATCAATCGATCATTTTCTCCTCTCTTGCCGGCGGTTCGTGGTTCAGAGAAAGCAATATCTGAAGGTTCCTCTTTCGAGACTAGGACTGCCTCTGTTTCTTACAGTTCTTCTATCGTTCGGTGCGAGTGCCAAGGGATTCCCGTTAAGCAGTGTATGCGGCTACCTTCACGATTACATTAGTGCAACTAATCGATTATCTTGTTAGCTATATACAAAATTCTTTCGCATGTCCAAAAAAGGCTAGATTGATTCCATTCCGGATGACTCATACCTCTTGAATTCGTTTTATTTTTCAAATTTTTTTTAATCTTGATTCAGTCTTCTGACGTTTCCTTCCCCGCGCAAATGCTTCATTGGCATTCTACTCTATACCTTGGCCAATCCCCCCCACGTGGGTATGTGCCATATTACTTGAGGAGAAGAAGAAGAAGACGAAGAAGAAGCTGAAACCAAGAGGTTTGCTTCAGGGCAGGTCTGCACGGGCAGTAGATAGCTGTTGTTGCTTTGCAGTCTTGTATGCTTGCGTCTACGTAGACAACAATGGATCCTTCAGGCAGGCAAGAATCTCGTTCCTCGAAGTTCTGGGGAAGCAACGATGCCGAATGAGCAGATGTTGGCCGGCGGTTATCTGTCGGCTTGTAACCGCTGAGCTGTGCAAACTTCCATGGGAGAAGAACTGGCTTTGGCGGCTAAAGAATGGAGTGTGACGTTGCATAAGGCCTGACAACATGCATGGGGTGCGATAGAATGGCCTTTAGGCTGCGCGCTTCACGGCCCTGCTGCACCAGCTCATCAATGATATTGAGCTGCGCATTCGCTTGTAAAGCTATGACCGGTGTGATGCGTGGAAGGCACGTAATGGTCCTCATAGCCTCTCGGTTCACGTCCTCAAGGCGATCCCATTAGGCTCTTGTAAGATGATGAAACTGGGCTTGATAAACTATACGTGGCTGCAGAACTGCCCTCACATATTGCCGTGCAACGAACGAGCCTGCGCCACAGTTTAGGAGCAATTCTTGTAAACAAACCCAAAGTCTGAATAGCTTGGTTTTTTGCCTGAGAAAGCCATCCAGTCGCTGATCCCGATTGGGATATCATTAAGCCAAAGATTCTTACACTAAGACATTCCTGTAGTAGAGTGCCTGATAGACAAAGACGGATTAGACTTGCAGCATGTTTACGGCGCCCCCAGCGGTTAGCGACTGATGTGTATGTTGTTTTATGCACGGAGCGCTGAAGTCCGATGCATGATGCGTAATTGCAGGTAACATCCAAGGCACATTGAAGGGCAGCCTCCTCAGTACGGAGATCTTGGTCAGTACTCCACGCCGTAATGTCGTCAACGTACTGGTGAAATTTTATGTCACGGATGTCATGTCAGCGCCAAGCCAGCGGGATGAAAGCAGTACTAAATTACGTCGGCAACAATACTGATCCCGGTAGCACGCCGCAAAGAAGAAGAAATGATCCGACCTCTTCGCCGCTGAGGGGTATTGCAAATTTTCTGCCTTCCAAAAATGATTCGACAAAACTACGCACTCTCAGAGGGAGATGAAGCATGTCAATGGAGTTCAGAATGACTGCATGACTGAAGTCATATGCCTCTTCAACGTCCATTCCTAAAACGGTACGCACATTGCGGCTGCGGGTAGATGACAAAACTGCAGATGCCAAGACAGCAAATTCGTCCTCTGTACCAATATATGGACGAAAGCCAATCTGTGCGGCGTGATAAAAACCGTGCTGCTCTAGCCACCATGACACTCGTGTGGCTAGGATTTTCTCCGCCAGCTTGCACAGCGTAGGAGTGAAGGAGATAGGTCGCAAGTTTGAAAGGTCCGTCAGAGGCTTTTCTGGTTTCGGGATAGGAATCACTACAGCGGATTTCCAGGTCTCGTGCACTACGCCATCCAACCATACTTTGTATATGGTGTCTAGTAGTTGAGAGAGTGCAGCGCTACTCAGGTTCTTTTACACCTCGTACTGAATATTGTCCGGTCCGGGCGCTGCTTGCCGTTTCGCATCATCTATTGCAGCCAGCAACTCATGCCTAGAGAATAGACACGCAATTCTATCTACGTCGACATCAGACGGCATTGGATAACATGCGCAGGTATGCCTGCCATATTTAAACTAGCGGCTGAAGAAGGCACAGCAGCGTATTTTGGGAAAAACTTTCGCTCCGTTTCTTTGGCGAAATCATGTGGCGACAAGTTAGCCGCGAAGCATGCTGTTGCTTCTGCGTGAGTCGAACGGCGACCACGTTCTATTGTACGGAATGTTAACCAGAGAGAGGCATTCGAGGATTTTGCAGAAATTGTTTCTCACCACGCATGCCACTGCCGTCGAGAGAGTTCGCGTTCATATTTGCGTGCCTTAGCTGTAAGATAGTGCAATCGCATAAGTGCCTGCGACGAAGAAGGGTCTCGCGTAGCCGCCAGCTCGGCTTGACGGCGTGCCGTCCTCAAGTTAAGAAGGTCGAGGCCTGGTGCCGGTCGACCAACATCAGTCCAGGTGGTAGTTGTAGCACTGTTGAGCGCTGTTTTTATGCGCTCAAGAAGGATTGGCGAAGAATCTCAGGAGAGATTGTCCATACAGGAGCGAAAACTGTCCCAGTTGATCACAGAACATTTGTAGCGTGAAGGTCCGTACTGTGAGGTGTGAAGACCGATGATGATAGGGTGATGATCACTTCCCCAGTAGTCTGGCTCCATGTGCCAGGAGGGAGTACCTGGACCCGAACACCACGTCAAGTCTGGAGCATAGGAAGCACTGCGATTTTGACGCACTGGCCGTGTTGCGGTCCCAGGATGGTTTAGCAGCACAAATTGGGCATCCGTGAAGGCGTCTCGCACACGCCTGCCACGAGGGCTCGAAGTTGGGTCCCCCAATCCTGGTGAGGGGCGTTAAAGTCGCCTCCGACTAAAAACGGTCTCCCGGGATACTGCCGACGAACACTTGTTAACCAGCCAAGATTAATACGGGAGGAAGCACCACCGACTGATCTAACGTAAAATGAAACGACCACAACGGTTCCCTTCTTAAATTTCGCAGCCACTGCCACTACCTTTTGATACGACCTGCACTAGTTTTGGCTTTTTCTGTGCTTTGGCTTATGGGTGTTTAACGTCGCAAGCGACTCTGGTTATCAGGGACGCCTTATTGAAAAGCTCCGGAAATTTCGACCACCCGAGGCTTTCTTACGTACACTGTCATCGCACAGTACACCGTGCTGTAGAATTGTGGCTCTGTCGAAGTGCAACTACCGCAATCGGGATCGAACCCGCGTCTTCCAGTTCAGGAGCCGAGCGCCATAATCACAGAGCAACCGCGACGGTATTTTATGTACTTTGAAGACGCCTTTAGTCTAGAGCAATTACGCTTGTGCATATAACAAATGGACTCCGTCTTGCAGTGAAATCTTCATTGGAACTGACAACCTTCAGGATAGCTAGAGAAATTAGTTATCTATGCATTTATGAAAATTTGATTCCACCGCCAAGCGGTTTCCAGAAAGTAAATACTTACCCCAGGGAAAAGCATAACATGCAGAGTACAATAGAGAGTGGAAAATGCTGCAAGAAACGAGAGTTTGCGGACATTATTGAATCTTTTAGTTTCAATTCGGTTCTAAATGTGGCAGCTATTCTGACAAAAGATTGTACTTTAAGGGTGCAAATTCCACAAAGCTTCAAAAATTGTTTCATATAGAAGCAAGCCGCTAGCAGTTAACGCGGCACATTGCAATCGTGCATATCCCTTTGAAAACGTGACCTTAAATTGAGCAACAACTCTTGAATAAGTTCCTCTATGCGCTCCGTTTCTCTGTCCCCTTGGGATGCGCTATGTCTTCTATTATGCTATACCAACATGCCCAAGGCACCACTTTGTTATTCACCTGAACAGCGAAAGCCATGCATAAAAATACTACTCTCCTCTGAGCCCGACTTGATTTCTATTTGCAGGCACCACATACGTTTCGCACATTTTGAAATGGCTTATTGTGAAATGCAGACATGATTCTGCAATTTACTGGCTCGAGGTATACGGAAAGCTTTGCTGCAGGATGTCAGTGCACGTTAAAGATCCCCAGGTGGTCGAAATTATTCCGGAGACCTCCACTACGGCACCTCTCTCTTCCTTTCTTTTTTCACTCCCTCCTTTACCCTTCCCTTACGGCGTGGTTCCGGTGTCCTACGGTATATGAGACAGATACTGCGCCATTTCCTTATATATATATATATATATATATATATATATATATATATATATATATATATATATATATATGTTACGAACGTAGGTTGAGTTGACACCGCAGAATATAGATTTGAGAGGTGGGCCCTTCTACAAGGACACATTTATTTATCAACATTTCGTCAACATTTCGGTCACAGTCCTGAAGAAGACCGCACCGCGGTCAAGCGTCGATATATAAATGTGTCTTTGTAGATGTGCCCACTTCTCTTAAACCAAGGTGCATAGGTGAATGTTTTTTTTATGTGTTGTGCTTATCAGTGGGATAATATAGAACTATAGATTAATAAATCGCCTAAAGAAAAATATTATAAAGCAGCAGAAAAAACAACCATGCTGCCGGTGGGATCCGAACCCACGACCTCCGAATATCGCGTGCGGTGCTCTTACCAACTCTCGCACAGTTTCCGCCCTCGCCGTTAGATGACGTTCCAGGTCACTCTCGCGGTATTACAGGACGTGCTACGTCCGCCGCTATGGTCGTGGGTGGCCCTGGTGAACACTCTCAAGGTTCGCTTACACCCAATGAACATAAATACCCACGAGAGCAGCAGATTGGACAGCCGTCGCCGCAGCTCAGTTGGTAAGAGCACCGGAGGCGATATTCTGAGGTCGTGGGTTCGGATCCTACCGGCGGCATGGTAGTTTTTTCTGCTGCTTTATACTTAATTTTCTTTAAGCAATTTATTAATCTAAAGTACTTTAATATCCCACTGATAAGCACAACACATAAAAAAAACATTCCCCTATGCACCTTGGTTTCGATGACTGTTGGCTCCCTTCAAAAGTATATATATATATATATATATATATATATATATATATATATATATATATATATATATATATATATATATATATATATATATATATATATATATATATGTTTAGGAGAAGTGGGCACTTATCTCCTTTAGGCGATAGATAAATCTAAGTATTTTTATCCCACTGATTAGCACTACACACAAAAAACAATAAAAAAAACACATTCCCCTGTGCACCTTGGCTTCGGTGACTGTTGGCTCCCTTCAAAAGTTTGTCGAAACCAGTCCCTCATTTCCTTTACCTTTCTGCTAATTGGTTAACGAGGGTCTCGGTTCTGGCAGCCTTGATGCCATAGGTAGCATGAGGGCTCTCGCAGTTTCCGCCCTCGCCGTTAGATGACGTTCCACGTCACACTTGCGGTAATACAGGACGTGCTACGTCCGCCGCTATGGACGAGGTTGGCGCTGGTGAACACTCTCAAGGTTCTCTTACACCCAATAAACATAAATACCCACGAGAGCAGCAGATTGGACAGCCGTCGCCGTAGCTGAGTTGGTAAGAGCACCGGAGGCGAAATTCGGAGGTCGTGGGTTCGGATCCTACCGGCGGCATGGTTGTTTTTTCTGCTGCTTTATACTTAATTTTCTTTAAGCGATTTAATTATCTAAAGTACTATAATACCCCACTGATAAGCGCAACACATAAAAAACATTACCCTATGCACCTTGGTTTCGGTGACTGTTGGCTCCATTCATAAGGTTGTCAAACGGGGCCCTCATTTCCTTTAACTTATCTGCTAATAGATTGACGAGGGTCTCGGTTCTGGCAGTATTGATGCCATTTGTAGCTTAAGAGGGCTCTCATGCATAAGTGCGCAAAGAAAGGGGACAAGTAACATCGATCTGATCAAGGCTTGTTGAAAATAGTTTTTTTTAGTTCAAAATTAATCATAGCCACTCCATTCATAGTGCTGGCCCAGTAAACACGTAAAAACGTAAGAACGAATTATCGCTTTTTAAAATGACTGAACAAAAAACAGAAGGAGAAAATCTTTGTTTCATAGGAGTATTAAGAGTTGAAGATGTCCCGGGACAGGATTACTACAGACAATTTTATGTTTGGCGTAAACATGGATACAATGAGAGGAAAAAGTCAGCGCGCTGAAACAGGAAGCTCTGCTAGCCTCCTCAGGAATTATTTTGGCTCCGTTTGAAACAACCCGATTCGTTTATTTCCGCTTGAATTATTCCTCAAGTTTACTTCCAAAATATTCAGAGCACAATAGTGCATTCTATTTGGTTGGTGGCTGTGGAGGACATCAATGACAAAATACTAAAAGCAAAATGAAATAATGCACCTGTAGCATATGTGTAAATATCAGAAAGGACATTAGGCATATTACAATAAGGAAACTTTTTCAACTTTTGCTGCCTCTGGTTATTGGGGGTTAATTTTCAGGTATTACTTTATGTGCAGTATGTGCCTGAAAAGCGCCTCTGGAACTCGTGGGATTTCTCCTCCTTTTAACATAGGTGCAATGAGGACAAAACAAAAAGAAATATAGAGTTTGCTTCTCGTATTCACCCTGACAATTTGAACCAAAACACTGGATGGCTGCAATAAAAAAAATTATACTCACATATTAGCCTATAAAGGACACGAAAGTCTGATTTATACTAGAGTGGCGTTTAGTTCGATCATTAAAGTTTTTCCAACTTCTTTTCAGCAGAATTGGCCAACATTTCTTCAATAAATCGCTGATATCTCATAGCGGCAAGAAAGTGTCACATTCCAATGGCAGTTTATTTTGTAGTTGACAAGGCTGGCATGCTAAAGTTGATAACTGTTCGTGTTAAATAATAATAATAAAAATATTAATAATAATAATAATTGTTTTGGGGAGAAAAGAAAATTGCGCAGCATCTGTCACTTATATCGTTAGACACCTGAACCGCGCCGCAAGGGAAGGAATAAAGGAGGGAGTGAAAGAAGAAAGGAAGAAAGAGGTGCCGTAGTGGAGGGCTCCGGAATAATTTTGACCACCTGGGGATCTTTAACGTGCACTGACATCGCACAGCACACGGGCGCCTTAGCGTTTTGCCTCCATAAAAACACAGCCGCCGCGGTCGGGCTCAAACCCGGGAACTCCGGATCAGGATGTGAAATGAATGATGAATACAGTTTTTTTATCTCTTCGTTGAAACCTGTGGAGATTTATTTTATAGAACTATGAAAAGTTTTGACCCAGCAGCAATATACGGCTGCATAAGCGATTTCGTTTTATTTAAAATCGGCGCAAATGAGAGGTTTTTTAATCCACTGGTTTCCCGAATGAGAAAGAGGGATATAGGCCCAGCATGTCGATCCCGATCTGCTGGAAAGGCCGCGATGGTGGTGCTATAGGCTTCAAGAATCCAGCAGGTTTTGTTGAGGGCACTTTGCGACGCTGACAGCCTCGGCACGTTCTGACGAAGTGTGCAACGTCGGCGTATTGTTTGTCAGCAAGGCTCGTTGCACTGATCGCATTTAAGGTGATGTCGTCGTCGTAGTTGCCGTCCTCTGATGGGGATTCGACGGGGGCACGCGAGAGGCAATCGGCATCCGAGTGTTTCCAGCCGGACTTGTACGCCACTGTCATTTCGTATTCTTGGAGGCGAAGACTCCATCTGACAAGGCGGGCTGATGGATCTTTGAGGGTCGCAAGCCAACACAAGGCATGATGGTCCGTAACTTCAGTAAAACGTTTTCCATAAAGGTAGGGTCGAAATTTCGACGTCGCCCACACGATCGCTAGACACTCTCAGTTGCTGAGTAGTTAGCTTCAGCGCGAGACAAAGAGCGGCTGGCGTAAGCGATGACTCGCTCTGGACTGCTGTGGATTTGAACCAGAACAGCACCCAGGCCTACGTTGCTTGCGTCAGTATGAAGCTCCGTATCTGCGTTTTCGTCGCAGTGAGCCAGAACTGGGGGTCCTTACAGGTGGCGTTGAAGAGTTTCAAATGCCTATGCTTGAGGGGCATCCCACGTGAAAGGCGTGTCTGTCCTTATCAAACGTGTCAGGGGCTCGGTGATTTGAGCGAAATCTTTCACAAAGCGATGGTAGTAGGCACATAATCCTAGAATGCGGCGGAATTTCTTTTGGTCCTGCGGAGGAGGGAAATTGGCAATTGCTTTGGTTTTGTCCGGGTCCGGCCGAACTCCCTCGCAACTGACGACGTGACCCAAGAACTTTAGCTCAGTGTAAGGAAAGCGGCATTTATCATTTTTTTAACGTCAGCCCAGAAGACTTTATCGCTCGCAGCACAAATTCAAGGCGCCGAAGGTGCTCCTCGAACGTTTGGGCGAACACAACAACGTCATCAAGGTAGACGAGGCATGTCTGCCACTTCACGTCTGCCAGAACTGTGTCCATCAGCCGTTGGAACGTCGCGGGTGCAGAGAACAAACCAAATGGCATTGCCTTAAACTCATAGAACCTTCCGGAGTAATAAATGCGGTTTTTTCTCGGTCCCGTTCATCTACCTCGATTTTCCAATATCTTGATTTGAGGTCCATGGATGAGATATATTTTGCATAGCAGAGGCGATCGAGTGCATCGTCGATTCGAGGAAGGGGATAAACATCTTTTTTAGTTACTTTGTTTAGGCGATGATAGTCCACACAAAACCGCAGTGTACCATCTTTTTTCTTCACGAGGACGACATGTACCGCCCAGGGACTACGAGAGGGCTGAATGACGTCGTCTCGAAGCATCTCCTTAACTTGACGGCTGATTGCGGCGCGTTGCGTGGAAGACACGCGGTAAGGTGACTGTCTGAGAGGGTGCACGGCGTCATCGGTAATTATCCGATGCTTGGCCAAGTGTATTCTACCGACGCGGGAAGAAGTCGAGAAGGTATCGCCGTAGCGCTGGAGGAGATTTTCTACTTGGCCTCTCTGCTGCGGCGAAAGTGCGGGATTAATGTCGTACTGGAGGTCGGGAACACCGGTGTGAACTTCTGTTGACGACACCATGACAAGACTGGGCGCTCGTCGAATGTCGGCGATACCATGAACGTGAGCCACAGTAGTCCCACGCTAAGATGTTGGTGCTCACTGCCAAAATTCGTGAGCAGGACTTCGGTTTCTCCGTTTTTGAGGTAAATGACCCCTCTGGCGACAGCAAGGCAGCGGTCGAAAAGCATAATTGGTTTGCTTTCGACGACACCTTCAAACTTTCGCAGCGTTTTCGCGCCGACAGAGATCACAACGCTCTAACGGGGTGGAATGGTGACGTCATCAAGGATGGAAAGAGCCCCGGGACGTTCGAAAGCACTGTGGACTGCGTTCTCGGTGGAGAAGGTCACTGACGTCGATTTGGGGTCAATGACCGCGCCATTTTCTCTCAAAAAATCCACTCCGAGGATTACGTGCCGGGAACACTGGTCGAGTACGACGAAGGTGGCCAGGTACGTGTCCTCTTCGATGGTTAATCGTGATGTGCACGTGCCAGCTGGGGTGATCAAATTACCCCCGGCAGTACAAAGCTGTGGGCCCGTCCAAAGTGTGGTCACCTTTTTCAGAGTCGCGGTAACGACAGTTGCGTTAGACGTGAGCGGGCCCGCCGCAGTGATAGTACAGAGGGCGATAATCGGCGGTACGCCAGACGTCGCTCTTCAGAGGGAGAACCTGAGAAGGGTGAGGTGGGTGTGGTTGGCAGTGAATATGGCCAGGTGTATCCGGGCGACTTGGAGGCGGCGGGGGACGGCGAGCGGCTGCGGCGTATGTCATCATCTGGGGTGTTGTGTTCGGGTGAAGAGGGGCTGGCGGCGTGAGCGCCTGTTGTACCTCTTCACGAATAATGTCCGAAATGGAAGAAACTTGCGGCGACTCCGGGGCTGGAAAGAGCTTTTGAAGCTCTTCGCGTACGACGGTCCGAATGGTTTCCCGAAGGATGTCGTGGCTAGAAGCATCGACACCGCTGGTAGACATCAGCGACGGCGGACGCTCGTACTGTCTGGATCTCATGTCGAGCATCTTTTCCATCGTAGTAGCTTCGGAAACAAATTCGGCGACCGTTTTGCTCCTAGATGCCCCTCATAAGAAAACGAAGCTTCTTCTCTTCGGACATGTTGGGATCAGCCCGGCGGAAGAGCTTCGCCATGTCCTCGGAGTAAACGAGGACGGTCTCGTTTGGTAGTTGGACGCGTGTATAGAGGAGCAGCTCGGAACGTTGTTTCCTGAGGACGGTGGTAAAAGCCTGCAAAAACTGAGTCTTGAAGGAGCCCCATGCTGTTATTGTGGCTTCTCGGTTCTCAAACCAAATACGAGCTGCACCCTCCAGTGAAAAAAACACGTGCTGCAGCTTCGAGTCGTCAGCCCACCTGTTGTAATGGGCTATGCGCTCGAACTTCTCGAGCCAGTCCTCCGGGTCCTCACCTGGGAAACCTTGAAAGGTGGGTGGTTCGCGTTGCTGCTGCAGCACGACAGACGGCAAAATGATGGCATCCGGCATGCTGACGGAGGTGTTTGTGTGCACTGATGGTCGCGCTGAGGTCAGTTTCCTGGCGGTCGGACGAGACTGCCTTACCCAGCAACTCCACCAAAATGTCACGCGTGAATGCTGTGATCACTGAACACAGGAACGCAGGATCCGACGAACGTCTGCACCACAGCTTAAGATCGCTGACACCTCCGCTTCCTCTTCTTCGATACGGCGCGTGCTTCAGGTCAGCGCTAAGCGAAAATGCGGAATGCACTGTGTCAATATGGATTTCCCGAATTAGTGCTAGGTTTGACAAAGTGTCGCCAAATTCTTGTATTCACTTAGATAGGAGAGGAGCAACAGTCCCTCAATGACGTCCATTCAACCAGTGGCTTAGACGCATTGTCATTTGTCATGACATCGATGTCAATCTTGTTGCACCTGACCACCACCTAGTATGCTATGCATGCAAGAACAGGGCAGTCTGGCATTTGATGACCCGGCGATTAAAATGGCAGAGAATGAAAAAGACATTAGCCGCCTCACCGAGGCTCAGGCTGCGTTCGCGCCTTTCTTGCGCTGACCTCGACTCTGCATGCTGTTCAGCGACATGTGATATTAGCTGCCATTTTCGGCAACTGACCATCTTCAGAAACACGGATGTGTCGAACACCACCCCTACCCATCATTGAATGCCTCTACGGAGTGTGTCGACGGAACCCGAAGCCAGATTGAAATCAATGGTATAAATGTTTCTTGAAGCCCTTTTTGAGCACCTGAGCACAGTGGTTTTCCTCGTGAAGATGGACGATACACTGTAATTTTGCGAGGACTACCGCTGAATAAACAGCGAGGACAAGAAAAACATTTACCATCTACACCGTATAGATGACAACCTAGACCGATTTTGGGACGTTGAACATCGTTCATAATGCAGCGCCACTTTATCATTTCAAGACGCTGTCTTCTCTACCCTTTCAAGGCCTTTGGGGGTGTCTTGCGACACATTTCCTCAGCTGGTGGCAATATAGTTTACGCGAGACGCAGGAAACGGGCTGTGTGCATGAGATTTCTTTCATGACCAATCTTTTTGTCTTAGGACGAACAAGAGCATGCCTTTCAACAGAGCCTTCTCCCCTGCAGCTGGAGCTGTATTATACTATGCAAAGAAATTGACCAAGAGGTGCTTGAAAACAACGATCGCGCGTCCATTCTGGTGGAACCTCTAAAACTTTCCAGAGACTACTAGCCCTGTTTGCAAAAAAATATTGTCACGAGAAAAAGACGGCTATCTCCAGCAGCTCTTCATATAATACAATACTTTTACCGCGCTTGTTTGTAAATCTTCAGTGGGGACACTGACACCAGTTGGTACCTACTGGTGCAGGACTAGAAAGACCCTGCCTGTGGTGCACTAAGCTGGAGCACGCATGAATTTCCTTGTTTGCACTTTATAAGCTGATGATATCACTGAATGCACTGGAATAAGCTCCATAAACATTGAAACCAAAATGGACTCATTATCGTAGTGGGAAATCTGGGCATCGCGGCAACTTAAGAGCTGATATAAACGGCGAATGAAATATATTGGGCAGATGTGCAGAAAAGCGCATTTTTCGAAGTGTGTTCGGGACACCAAAGTACAGAAGAAAGACAATTTTCTTATTTAGGCGTTCAAAACGGTACGCCAATGGATCATTAGCCAGAGCGAGCGACTTTGCTGTGTTCCTCATCATCTCACAGACTACAGAGCATATCGTAACAAAAAGTTTAATCAAAACACAATGATGACCAGCGAAAGATGCCCAGTTGAGTTTATCGCAAGGTACGCAGGAAAACTAAGAGCGAACATACGCATGCTATATACCCATAAGTCAAGTTGAAAAAGTAGGGTTAAAAACGAAAGTACCGAAAATTAATCACTTGTAAGCAATGAACCTATGGTACAGATGAAGAGGCCACAGCGCTTTTTTTAAATATCTCGTCGTTTCTTTTGTCGTATTTGCAGTCATTCCTAAGCTATATATCATTTACATGTGCTGTCGACAGTGCTGCATATTACCACAAACTTCTATGTATGTCGCCTCTTTCAAACAGCGTTATCTAATTTGCTCTGTCTTCTTCGCGCTCTTATTCAGCTTGCTTTTAAGTCGTAAGCCTTTCTTGGCTCATGAGTGGCGTGGACGGAATCTGTAGGCGGAAGTTGTCCGCACGAGTGTTCGAAGAAAGTGTGCGGTAACCCTCCCCCGTGGTCTGACCCGTGCAGAGGAGGTTGCGCTTAGGAGGATACGGATCGAGTTTGCCCTCACACCAGCCGCCACGAGGAAGTGGCCTCAGTACCGAGATTCGTTTCCTCGGCCAGGGTGTTCAAAATGTAAACACGAGGGCATTGAAGCCGACATTAATCACTTACTGTGAGACTGCCCAGCTCTCAAGCCTACAATCATCCGGCACCTGATGGTAGGGGGTCTTTCACCAAGCAACCCTGCTTCATACATTGCCTGGACGCAGGGACCGTACCGTCGTTCTCTATTGTACTTCAAATCAGCTAGCCTTTTTTGATTCAATTAATCTCCACTACATCATTCATCACACCTTCACCCATCACTGACGCCCTTGGGAAATAAATTTCGCTTTAAAAAAAGCCTCGCTCAACAAACGAAGATTATGTGTAACAAGGAGCTGATCGCTCGTGTGCTATAGAAATTTACAGCGAGGCATTTATATTTTAACATTACTATTTCTGCTGACTACATTTTTTCCGGTATTAAAACGACCTAATAAGCGCAAAACATTTTGGACACTCACAAATGGAGAGGCTCATTTGGAAAAGTTCTTTAGGAAGACGTTCGGAAAATTTTCAAAGCGGGGTAATTACATCGCATTTTTACCTTAGCATTCCCAGACTCACATGTGACATGTGAACACCCGAACACTCTTTTTGTAACCCGCGAAATTCAAAAATGTAAGTTCCTTCCTTTCCATCTTCCTCTTCTCTCTGGATTTTAACGCATTGACGACGAGCGTTTCGAATTACAGGCTCAAGAAAACCAGGAAGAGCACACACTGTCACTTAGACGGTTCTGCATAATTCTAAACGTAAATAGGTTCACATCATGCAGCATTACACAGCAAAAGCCTGCGCCATCGTGGTGAGAAAATCACAGCCAACAAAAGAGGCTGGTCTTCTCCAACTATCAGCTGCCTCCTAAAGCATCTTTTCACTTCACTCTAAATAAAGTTTATATTAAAGAAGAAAACAAGATGTGAGGCCTGAAAATTTTGGAGTCGCGCGATGCCTTTCATTATTTCATATGCCCTTAAGAAAGGCCCAGCATAAAACAGCCGAACCTGGTTAGAGAGCGAAAGCTGACTGTATCGGGCAAGTAGACGCGGCTTGGCGTCTGTAACGTTGAATGCGGTCCGCACACTGCGTAGGCAGCGCGCCCACTTTGCCACCCTGGCAGGTGGCAGCGGCTTGGTGTCTGTAACGTTGAGTGCGTTCTGCACACTGGATAGGTATCCGCCGCGGTGGCTTAGTAAAGGCGCTCGTCTACTGAGCCGGAGTACCCGGGTTCGAACTCGACGGAGGGCAGCCGCGTTTCGATGGAGGCGAAAAGAAACTGAGGGCACTTCAGTCTGCTTACGTGGAGGAATGAGAAAGCATGTGTTTTGAGGAAAGGAAACATTTTTAACGGGCGCAATAGCTCTCAGATCAGCACATCTCGGGGGACCCTAAACCACGCGAAAGCATGAACTCTTGCTCTGGGAAGGTCAAATTAGGCGACACGCGAAGAGCGGCTATATCTAGTCTAGTGAGGCTTTATCTTCAAAATTTTGTCCGAATTAGTTCATGATGTTACTGGTTGGGACTGGATGCTGAAACATAGCAACGCTACTGAAAATGCTTGAGCGAAATGGGCTGAATACTTGTTTGGTGTGGCTGTCCCGTATGATATTTCTGCTTGTTATGCAAATCGTGCAAGAATGCGACGACGCCTGGTAGAGCTTCTGGAATGTCAGTTAGAGCTGTACAAGGACTCTACGTTGCCGCGTAGAGATGTACAATGGCTAGAATAGCTTGTAGTTGATGGCATATAACTCGCGTAAGAGCACGTAGACGGAATATACGGCCATGTACAGCCCACAGGGTAGTCTCCTAAAGCTCATGAACAGTGTCGTAGGAGGCGTCATCCAGCTCGAGCAGAGCAGAAGACGCCGTATACTCTCTAGTACAGAGAGTCTCAAAGCCCTATACACAAAGTCCTTACGGCAACACAGTTACCTTATGGAAAGCCTTGTACAGAGGGTGCAGAGTTAGGAAAACAGTTAATAATCGCACTGAGCGTGTTCAAATTGCAAGAACTTGCATGTTTCAGCGGCCTGAGCAGTGTGCTGTTTAACTTCGTTTCTGTACCAGCAATGTTCTCGTGCTCCTTTTGCACAACTCACACTGCATTTGATCGGGCGTGCTTCGGTTGTCGCTCATCGAGCTGCTAGAGCATGGTTTCCTGCTTTTTTAAAACATTTTACTTACGCCAGCACAACAAGCGTTTTCGTCGTCTCAGTGCGACAAATGGCAAATGGCCCTCAAGACTTCTTCATGCGCATAGCAAGAATCTGCCGAAACTTCGTCTGTGTCGTAGTTCATATTGTCAGGATTCTTAACTGCACTAGCAGCCGCTTTTGGCGAGGCGTCGATGAAAACGCAACAAATTCTTGGCTTTCGTGCAGTTACCCTTTCCGTTTCTTGCAAGCTGACTGATCACCCATTGTTTACAGTTCAAAAACACACTTTAAAAATTACAACGCAACTTGTCCAAATACAAAAACATGTACCATCGCCAACGGCAACGGCCCCGACCTTAGCCGTGCAAAGAAGAGACGCGTGTCAGAAATCGCTCGGAACTTTCCTATCGACGAAAGAGAGTAGGCTAACTCAACGGAGCCGGTATTTCGACGTGGTCCCGAACGGGCGGCGGGTTGGGCTAGAGGAAAATATGCAGCACGCGCGAAAAGAAAGCAAAACCATCCGTAAAAACTACACCCGATTGTCACGTCTTATCGCAGGTTGTTTTTCAAGCTTTGTTTATTTCTCTCCTCCACACCGTTCTCTGCTTTTCCTGCTTGGGTTTAGAGTAAAAACAGGCTTATTCCCGCTTTTTCTGCAGACTTAAGTTCCTCCCCCGACGGCGCATTCGTGTATCTGGCCTATCCTTCCCCACGCCCTTCCGTCTACGGCGTGGAGATGTTCACTGTACAATCCATGGCGAAGGGAGTGCCGCTGGTGTGTGAAGCTCTGTAGCAAAAAGTTTTCGCCCTCCTACTCGCCACTCTCAAAACACTCGCCACTCCACCCCCAAGAGGAAAAGAGGCTCTGGCTCTCCTACACTGTAAAAAAAATTGCTCCTATTTATGGCAAAACGTGCTGGTAAATTGTTGCCGGAGGCTTTCCGTAATCTTTAAATTGTATGTTCTGTAAAAACACTGGCTCTCCGTAGAAAATAAAACGGAAAGGTGTCGTACAAATAATGCAGGTTACGTAAACTGAATATGGAGAAATGCCATAAAAATAATGCACGATTCATAAAACATAATACGGAGCAATGATTTTTTAAAATGAAATCTTCAGTAATTTTTATGGCAGTACTTTATTCATGCATGGTCACCCCGTAATTATAAAACATGTAGTTCATTTCGTGTTTATGACAGTTCCAGAAATTCAAAACTAGTGTTTTATTCCAGCCATTCCTTGTAAACACTTCTAAAGCTGAACTATTCCGAATCCTTCTGTATGAAATGGGATGCACATGCATTCATAAAAAGCTGTACAGTTCTCCCGCGCTCCCGAAAAGGCTGTACAGTTCTAAATTGCGAAGTCAGCATCACTGAAGATGGAGGGCACAGCGGAAAAAAGCTATAAACAGTTGGCGCGTTTTTAAGAATAGTGGTGGCGTCTAAATATATTTCCGTTGCTCAAACCGCTGTATGAACCTGTTTGAAAATCAGATAAAGAACTTTCGATAGCTGTCATCACAGCTGCAAGCTTCCCAGTTTCTCTCTGAATCTAGAAAATTCCGACTAAGGCGGAGAGCTATGAATTTTTAATGCGCCAATTTATCTAAATTTTAGGAGTTCACGTATTTAAGACCGTAGTATCTGCTGCAGATATAATGCGGATATATGAGGATGTGACGAAAAAATTTCAGTTTTTCTTAAGTACTTCGTATAAAATGCTCTGCATGAAAATTGGAGATGTCGCGTATGTTTCAACTTATGAAATATAAGTGACGCCTTCGTAGAAATTTAACCTTCTATTGATTTTCAGAACATTAGAGCGTTGTCTGGTGCGAACTGCTTCAGAAGTTCTCCATGCGATCTCGGGGACATCATTTGTACTCTAAAAATTTCTACACAGTGATAAATTCAAGATTTGTACTTTATCTGCAGTGTTGCATATGCTGATCTTTTGTTACTAAACGCTCTTTCTGTTTTAAATGCATTTATTGCCGGTGAAATAGACTTGGAAATGTTCATGAAGGTTTCTGGTCAAAAAAGACCACACACATATAGAAACGCGAGACAAGAGGACGAGCGGATCACAAGTATCGTACCAAGTGACCCGGCGACAACTTTCGCTAAAGTTCACAGTTGTTCCTCGCGTTAAATTGTAAACAGTTCATTCCTAGCTTTTGCAGAAAAAGGCATGTTTATTACGGGCGTTATTTTATTTCTTTTGGCCTCGAAGTGAACTGGGAGTAGACATAAAAAATTTGTATGTACTTCGCTAGGCAAGAATGATTAGTTTCAAATGACCTACTCATTAGCTTATTTTTGCCAACTAACAGGCATGCAGAGAAGGCTGCTGCATGTACTTTTCATTGTTTTACAAGAATAACCTGGGCCCCGAGAAGATGGGGAGCGGGAGAGATAAAACACAATTAGAGAGTCAGAACACGCGTTATAATTGAAACATTTTCTCAGCCCCACAAACGAGTGCTAAACGTAAAACACATTCTGCTCTGCTCATATACCAATAATAAGCAGACATGATTAATGTGGGCGAAGGTACAGCTTTTTCCGCGAAGCTTTCGGCGCAGCACGTCTCACAAAAGGTTAGCAAAAACGCACAGACCAGCTGTACTTGCTTCATCTTAGAGCCCGGCATATGCTGTTTCTTCGACCTTTATTTCGCGAGCTGTCGTGTCAATGCACATGCACAACAATCCGATGTAAGGATTGCAAGCTGGGCTGGTTGGTTCGTTGATATGCTTGGGTATTTATCAGCACTAAAAACACACGGACGAAGAAAGAGAAAGACCTCATCGTCGCGCTGGTCTTGTCTTTTTTCCCTTCATCTTTGTTTTTGCGCGATGTTAACCACCAAAGCAATCCGGTATACCTGAGTGGCCGCTAATCGAGACACAATCAGGCAGTTTTAATTCGGGCGGATCAGTTGAGTCATAGAGAGTCTTGGGTGGAGAATATTTCATTCCGGCAATAAGATTAAAAAGCCTCTCAATTGCGCCGATCTTAAATAAAACGAAATCGCTTGTGCAGCCGTATATTGCTGCTGGGTCAAAAGTTTTCATAGTTGTATAAAATAAATCTCCACAGGTTTCAAAGAAGAGTTAAAAAAACTGTATTCATCATTCATTTCACATCCTGATCCGGAGTTCCCGGGTTTGAACCCGACCGCGGCGGCTGTGTTTTATGGAGGCAAAACGCTAAGGCGCCCGTGTGCTGTGCGATGTCAGTGCACGTTAAAGATCCCCAGGTGGTCAAAATTATTCCGGAGCCCTCCACTACGGCACCTCTTTCTTCCTTTCATCTTTCACTCCCTCCTTTATCCCTTCCCTTGCGGCGCGGTTCAGGTGTCCAACGATATAAGTGACAGATACTGCGCAATTTTCTTTCCCCAAAAAACAATTATTATTATTATTATTATTATTATTATTATTATTATTATTATTATTATTATTATTATTATTATTATTATTTAACACGAACAGTTATCGAAGTTAGCATGCCAGCCTTGTCAACTACAAAATAAACTGCCATTGGAATGTGACACTTTCTTGCCGCTATGAGATATCAGCGATTTATTGAAGAAATCGTGGCCAATTCTGCTGAAAAGAAGTTGGAAAAACTTTATTGATCGAACTAAACGCCACTCTAGTACAAAGCAGACTTTCGTGTCCTTTATAGGCGAATATGTGAGTATAATTTTTTTTCACTGTAGCCATCCAGTGTTTTGGTTCAAATTGTCACGGTGAACACGAGAAGCAAAATCTGTATTTCTTTTTGTTTTGTCCTCACTGCACCTATGTTAAAAGGAGGAGAAATCCCACGAGTTCCAGAGGCGCTTTTCAGGCACATACTGCACATAAAGTAATACTAGAAAATTAACCACCAATAACTAGAGGCAGCAATAGTTGAAAAAGTTTCCTTATTGTAATATGCCTAATGCTCTTTCTGCTATTTACACATATGCTACAGGTGCATTATTTCATTTTGGTTTTAGTATTTTGTCATTGACGTCCTCCACAGCCACCAACCAAATAGAATGCACTCTTGTGCTCTGAATATTTTGGAAGTAAACCTGAGGAATAATTCAAGCGGAAATAAACGAATCGGGTTGTTTCAAACGGAGCCAAAATATTTCCTGAGGAGGCTAGCAGAGCTTCCTGTTTCAGCGCGCTGATTTTGTCCTCTCATTGTATCCATGTTTACGCCAAACATAAAATTGTCTGTAGTAATCCTGTCCCGGGACATCTTCAACTCTTAATACTCCTATGAAACAAAGATTTTCTCTCTTTTTTTTTGTTCAGTCATTTTAAAAAGCGATAATTCGTTCTTACGTTTTTACGTGTTTACTGCTCCAGCACTATGAATGGAGTGGCTATGATTATTTTGAACTAAATAAAACTATTTTCAACGCGCCCTGATCAGATCGATGTGACTTGTCCCCTTTCTTTGCGCAATTATGCATCAAAAAAGCACAGAAACACGCCCATACTAGTTTCCTCTTCCAAAGAAAACAATTGAGGATTTCAACTACTATTCACTGGCTGCACTGACATGTCACAAGTGGCAAAGTATTAAAGCGTGACTAGTGGCAGTGGGATCAGGACCATTCAATTTTCTGTCTTTTTTTCCGATTAATCGGAAGGTAAGAATCAAATGTATCGCCTAGCTCGAACAAGGGTCAACATTTGCGAATTCAGCTAAAAGCTTACTTCTACTTTTTTTATGCAGCTTACTGGAACACAGAGCTACATATCTTTCTCGGCGCTTTTCATGTGCAACATAAAATGCTGTTTTTTTTCTAATTTACAACATTTCAAACACCAACTGCAGGACTCACTTGCATTTTGTGCGCAAATCAGTATCTGAAAGGGTTTGCTCGACGTAATGGATCGCGAACAGACCGTTCACAACCGCGCTATGTAAGAAAGTTAGAATTTTGTTGCGTAGTTTTGTTATTGAATGCAAATTGTGCGTATATAGCATTTATTGGTACAAATGAGCGAACAATATCAATGCACTCGTTTGGACAGGTTTTTTCTTCCACTCTAGTTATAAACTTTCGCCGCTGAAGTTTTCTCCACAAGCAATGGCCGCGCTTACAGCCCTAAGCATTGAACACTTGGAAAGAGAGAAAGAAGTTTTCGAGTTCTACGAAACTGAGCAACCTTAAATAGCAAGTCAACGAAAAGATAGCAGCCAGCAGCAGCTGATATATATATATATATATATATATATATATATATATATATATATATATATATATATATATATATATATATATATATATATATATATATATATATATATATATATATATATATATATATATATATATATACAAGGTAAAGGAAATGAGGGACTCGTTTTGACAAACTTATGAAGGGAGGCAACAGTCACCGAAACCAAGGTGCATAGGGGAGTGTTTTTCAATTTTTTTAATATGTAGTGCTAATCGATGGGATAATAATACTTAGATTAATTTATCGCCTAAAAAAGATTACTTATAAAGCAGCAGAAAAAAAATCATGCAGCCGGTGGGAGCCGAACCCACGACTTCTGAATGTTGCGTCCTGTGCTCTTACCAACTGAGCTACGGCGACGGCTGTCCAATCTGCTGCTCTCGTGGGTATTTATGTTTATTGGGTGTAGGCGAACCTTGAGAGTGTTCACCAGCGCCAACCTCGTCCATAGCGGCGGACGTAGCACGTCCTGTATTAACGCAAGTGTGACGTGGAACGTCACCTAACGGCGAGGGCGAAAACTTTGCGAGAGCCCTCATGCTACCTATGGCATCAAGACTGCCAGAACCGAGACCCTCGTTAACCAATTAGAAAAAGGTAAAGGAAATGAGGGACTGGTTTTGACAAACTTTTGAAGGGAGCCAACAGTCACCGAAGCCAAGGTGCACAGGGGAATGTGTTTTGTTTTTTTATTGTTTTTTGTGTGTAGTGCTAATCAATGGGATAAAAATACTTAGATTTATCTATTGCCTAAAGGAGATAAGTGCCCACTTCTCCTAAACATATATATATATATATATATATATATATATATATATATATATATATATATATATATATATATATATATATATATATATATATATATATATATATATATATATATATATATATATATATATATATATGTGTGTGTGTATACTTATGAAGGGAGCCAACAGTCACCGAAACCAAGGTGCGGGGAATGTTTTTTTTATTTGTTGTGCTTATGAGTGGGATATTATAGTACTTTTGATTAATAAATCGCTTAAAGAAAATTAAGTATAAAGCAGCAGAAAAAACAACCATGCCGCCGGTAGGATCCGAACCCACGACCTCCGAATATCGCCTCCGGTGCTCTTACCAACTGAGCTACGGCGACGGCTGTCCAATCTGCTGCTCTCGTGGGTATTTATGTTCATTGGGTGTAAGCGAACCTTGAGAGTGTTCACCAGGGCCACCCACGACCATAGCGGCGGACGTAGCACGTCCTGTAATACCGCGAGAGAGATGTGAAACGTCATCTAACGGCGAGGGCGGAAACTGTGCGAGAGTTGGTAAGAGCACCGCGCGCGATATTAGGAGGTCGTGGGTTCGGATCCCAGCGGCAGCATGGTTGTTTTTTCTGCTGCTTTATAAGTATTTTTCTTTAAGCGATTTATTAATCTAAAGTACTGTATTATCCCACTGATAAGCACAACAAATAAAAAAAACATTCCCCTATGCACCTTGGTTTCGGTGACTGTTGGCTTCCTTCATAAGTTTGTCAAACGGGCCCCTCATTTCCTTTAACTTATCTGGTAATATATATATATAAGAGAAGTGGGCACTTCTGCAAAGACATTTATTTATCGACGTTTGACCGCGGTGCGGTCTTCTTCAGGACTGTGACCGCACCGCGGTCGAAATGTTGATAAATAAATGTGTCCTTGTAGAAGTGCCCACCTCTCTTAAATCTATATTCTGCGGTGTCAACGCAACCTACGTTCGTAACGTATATATATATATATATATATATATATATATATATATATATATATATATATATATATATATATATATATATATATATATATATATTTGCGCTATGAACTAACATGCTCAGAGAGAGATTTACAGTTGAACAATTTTAGCTCACCTGCCTACAGACTTCTTGTGAACAGCAGGGTTGGTAGCTTTATCTCTAACACGAAAGAAACCGCAAATCACATTGCTCGCTGCTGGAATAAAAACCGGCTTTCGTGTGGTCACAATGGCACATTTTTATTATTATTATTAATTGGCTTTGGGGGAAAGGAAATGGCGCAGTATCTGTCTCATATACCGTTGGACACCTGAACCGCGCCGTAAGGGAAGGGTAAAGGAGGGAGTAAAAAAGAAAGGAAGAGAGAGGTGCCGTAGTGGAGGTCTCCGGAATAATTTCGACCACCTGGGGATCTTTAACGTGCACTGACATCCTGCAGCAAAGCTTTCCGTATACCTCGAGCCAGTAAATTGCAGAATCATGTCTGCATTTCACAATAAGCCATTTCAAAATGTGCGAAACGTATGTGGTGCCTGCAAAGAGAAATCAAGTCGGGCTCAGAGGAGAGTAGTATTTTTATGCATGGCTTTCACTGTTCAGGTGATTAACAAAGTGGTGGCTTGGGCATGTTGGTATAGCATAATAGAAGACATAGGGCATCCCAAGGGGACAGAGAAACGGAGCGCACAGAGGAACTTATTCAAGAGTTGTTGCTCAATTTTAGGTCACGTTTTCAAAGGCATATGCACGATTGCAATGTGCCGAGTTAACTGCTAGCGACTCGCTTCTATATGAAACAATTTTTGAAGCTTTGTGGAATTTGCACCCTTAAAGTACAATCTTTTTTCAGAATAGCTGCCATATTTAGAACCGAATTGAAACTACAAGATTCAATAATGTCCGCAAACTCTCGTTTCTTGCAGCATTTTCCACTCCCTATTATACTCTGCATGTTATGCTTTTCCCTGGGGTAAGTATTGTACTTTCTGGAAACGGCTTGGCGGTGGAATCAAATTTTCATAAATGCATAGATAACTAATTTCTCTAGCTATCCTGAAGGTTGTCAGTTCCAATGAAGATTTCACTGCAAGACGGAGTCCATTTGTTATATGCACAAGCGTAATTGCTCTAGTCTAAAGGCGTCTTCAAAGTACATTAAATACCGTCGCGGTTGCTCTGTGATTATGGCGCTCGGCTCCTGAACTGGAAGACGCGGGTTCGATCCCGATTGCGGCAGTTGCACTTCGACGGAGCCACAATTCTACAGCACGGTGTACTGTGCGATGACAGTGTACGTAAGAAAGCCTCGGGTGGTCGAAATTTCCGGAGCTTTTCAATAAGGCGTCCCTGATAACCAGAGTCGCTTGCGACGTTAAACACCCATAAGCCAAAGCACAGAAAAAGCCAAAACTAGTGCAGGTCGTATCAAAAGGTAGTGGCAGTGGCTGCGAAATTTAAGAAGGGAACCGTTGTGGTCGTTTCATTTTACGTTAGACCAGTCGGTGGTGCTTCCTCCCGTATTAATCTTGGCTGGTTAACAAGTGTTCGTCGGCAGTATCCCGGGAGACCGGTTTTAGTCGGAGGCGACTTTAACGCCCCTCACCAGGATTGGGGGACCCAACTTCGAGCCCTCGTGGCAGGCGTGTGCGAGACGCCTTCACGGATGCCCAATTTGTGCTGCTAAACCATCCTGGGACAGCAACACGGCCAGTGCGTCAAACTCGCAGTGCTTCCTATGCTCCAGACTTGACGTGGTGGTCGGGTCCAGGTACTCCCTCCTGGCACATGGAGCCAGACTACTGGGGAAGTGATCATCACCCTATCATCATCGGTCTTCACACCTCACAGTACCGACCTTTACGCTACAAATGTTCTGTGATCAACTGGGACAGTTTTCGCTCCTGTATGGACAATCTCTCCTGAGATTCTTCGCCAATCCTTCTTGAGCGCATAAAAACAGCGCTCAACAGTGCTACAACTACCACCTGGACTGATGTTGGTCGACCGGCACCAGGCCTCAACCTTCTTAACTTGAGGACGGCACGCCGTCAAGCCGAGCTGGCGGCTACGCAAGACCCTTCTTCGTCGCAGGCACTTATGCGATTGCACTATCTTACAGCTAAGGCACGCAAATATGAACGTGAACTCTCTCGACGGCAGTGGCATGCGTGGTGCGAAAACATTTCTGCAAAATCCTCGAATGCCTCTCTCTGGTTAACATTCCGTACAATAGAACGCGGTCGCCGTTCGACTCACGCAGCAGCAACCGCATGCTTCGCGGCTAACTTGTCGCCACATGATTTCGCCAAAGAAACGGAGCGAAAGTTTTTAACAAAATACGATGCTGTGCCTTCTTCAGCCGCTAGTTTAAATATGGCAGGCATCCCTGCGCATGTATATCAAATGCTGTCTGATGTCGACGTAGATAGAATTGCGTGTCTATTCTCTAGGCATGAGTTGCTGGCTGCAATAGATGATGCGAAACGGCAAGCAGCGCCCGGACCGGACAATATTCAGTACGAGGTGTAAAAGAACCTGAGTAGCGCTGCACTCCCTCAACTACTAGACACCATAAACAAAGTATGGTTGGATGGCGTAGTGCCCGAGAGCTGGAAATCCGCTGTCGTGATTCCTATCCCGAAACCAGGAAAGCCTCTGACGGACCTTGCAAACTTGCGACCTATCTCCTTCACTCCTACGCTGTGCAAGCTGGCGGAGAAAATCCTAGCCACACGAGTATCATGGTGGCTAGAGCAGCACGGTTTTTATCACGCCGCACAAATTGGCTTTCGTCCATATACTGGTACAGAGGACGGGTCTGCTGTCTTGGCATCTGCAGTTTTGTCATCTACCCGCAGCCGCAATGTGCGTACCGTTTTAGCAATGGACGTTGAAAAGACATATGACTTCAGTCATGCAGTCATTCTGAACTCCATTGACATGCTTCATCTCCCTCTGAAAGTGCGTAGTTTTGTCGATTCATTTTTGGAAGGCAGAAAATTTGCAATACCCCTCAGCGGCGAAGCGGTCGGATCATTTCTTCTTCTCTGCGGCGTGCTACCGGGATCAGTATTGTCGCCGACGTAATTTAGTACTGCTTTCATCCCGCTGGCTTGGCGCTGACATGACATCCGTGACATAACATTTCACCAGTACGTTGACGACATCACGGCGTGGAGTACTGACCAAGATCTCCGTACTCAGGAGGCTGCCCTTCAATCTGCCTTGGATGTTACCTGCAATTACGCATCATGCATCGGACTTCAGCGCTCCGTGCATAAAACAACATACACATCAGTCGCCAACCGCTGGGGGCGCCGTAAACTTGCTGCAAGTCTAATCCGTTTTTGTCTATCAGGCACTCTACTACAGGAATGTCTTAGTGTAAGAATCTTTGGCTTAATGATAACCCAATCGGGATCAGCGACTGCATGGCTTTCTCAGGCAAAAAACCAAGCTATTCAGACTTTGGGTTTGTTTACAAGAATTGCTCCTAAACTGTGGCGCAGGCTCGTTCGTTGCACGGCATATGTGAGGGCAGTTCTGCAGCCACGTATAGTTTATCAAGCCCAGTTTCAACATCTTACAAGAGCCTAATGGGATCGCCTTGAGGACGTGAACCGTGAGGCTATGAGGACCATTACGTGCCTTCCACGCATCACACCGGTCATAGCTTTACAAGAGAATGCGCAGCTCAATATCATTGATGAGCTGGTGCAGCAGGGCCGTGAAGCGCGCAGCCTTAAGGCCATTCTATCGCACCCCATGCATGTTGTCAGGCCTTATGCAACGTCACACTCCATTCTTTAGCCGCCAAAGCCAGTTCTTCTCCCATGGAAGTTTGCACAGCTCAGCGGCAACAAGCCGACAGATAACCGCCGGCCAACATCTGCTCATTCGGCATCGTTGCTTCTCCAGAACTTCGAGGAACGAGATTCTTGCCTGCCTGAAGGATCCATTGTTGTCTACGTAGACGCAAGCATACAAGACTGCAAAGCAACAACAGCTATCTACTGCCCGTGCAGACCTGCCCTGAAGCAAACCTCTTGGTTTCAGCTTACGGAATCCACTTCGTCCTTTTCTGCTGAGCTCGTGGCAGTTCAAGAAGCACTCTGCTCCGTGGCCGACATAACTATGCTCCCTGCGGCCCGCGTTGTCGTCCGCACTGACGCCCTTCAAATTGTCTGGTTGCTAAGACGTGTTAGCCGCTGTCCATCGATATATCAGGACATCCACCGGCTCGCGGCAAGCATCCCGCAGCCAGTACGTATTGAGTGGGACCCACGGGATCTGCTGACCTATCAAAGCCAGGCAGACTTAGCGACCCACCTTGAAAATCCAATCTCACCACCGCCTCGGTTTCTTCATTTGGGCAGTTTTACCCTCCTTTCATCTCAGCGAAAAACCTCCTAGTGAATGAAGCACGTTTCGTGGTTCTCATACCACATCTTGGTCGAGTAATATAGTGCAAATTAGACGTTCCGTAATTTGCGCTCGCCGTCCCACTCGTTGAAGCCCGCCACACGGTCAAAGCAGACCGACCAGTCTTCGACGTCCTCAAACCTCTCACCGTGGAACGATGGGGGCGGACGAGGGTTGTGAGGGACGAACGGCGGAACATTCCCGGAAAGCTTACTTGTCTGGCTAGTCGTAGTGGACGTCATGAGCCTTACCAATGTTGTGAGTTGGCCGAAATCCGGTTGCAGGCCTCGCTGGCGGCGGCTCGCCTTGTGGACTGGTGCTGTAGCCGCGCGTTGAGAACGGACATCAAGGGTGTCCTAGAGGTCAGCGTACATGGGACGTTACCGAGGTGCTCCACCAATATGTCACCGAGGAACGGTTGATCACGAAGGGCTGGTCTACATGGTTTACATATACGCGCAAGACGCTGTTGGGACGCGCTAGGTAGCAGGCAGCTCGAGAGATGTAGACGACAAAACATCCAGGACCCCGAGATATCTCAAGGCTTGCCAACTGTCAGGTAATACAGTTTAGCCGCGATACAGCGCCACTAGAAAATTTAGTATTGTGGCGAAATGTAGTGCCGAGGACACAATTGGCTTTTATCTTGCAAGCATTCGCGCAGGCTTTAGCGTCCCCTAAAACCTGTTGCAAGCAAAGCCTGGGTTTTCACTGATTTATAACCGACGTTCTGAGGTACACATCATATGCTTAATGCATGCTTACGGCCTAGCTGGCTAGGTACTTTAGATTCAGTTGCGCAGTCAAGAAATTAGCCACATAAACTTCGACCATCATGCAGTGATTTAATGCCCAACCTTTCTTTTTATCGCAAATCCGGATATAAGGATGAAAAGCGTTGTGTGCACGCGATTTTTTTGGCAATAAAGGTATCGTATTTCTCCATCAAAAGTACGCGTGTGCATGAAATGCATTCAAAGAAGGGCACATAAAACTCTAGTTGGATTCTCTCCGGAAAACGGTGGCTTTCAGAGTGCCGCGCGTTCTCCAGATGGTTCCAGGCATTAGGCGGAACTGGTGCTGACTCCGAAATATTGTAAATGGAGTCGCTAGACAAGCTGAGCGAGGAATCTATGGTGCGCAGAATTAAGTGGCGCTAACCGATATTTTCTTGCAGACGTGCTGGGTCTGTAAATAGTTTAGCCTCGCGTGGGACCCAGAAATTCGCTACACAACAGGAAAACTAATTAGCCACTGTCACAGTAGGAGTTAGCGCTGGTGGATTTAGCAACAGTAGTGCCATAGATGAAGTCATTCCCATTCTACGCTCTCCAACCTTTCTCTACCGGAAAAAAAATGAGACAATACCTATTGCTGCATAAACCTACGTGATCACACACCTACGTGATTTTACACGAACGGGATTGTACGCCTGCGAGATCGTAGGCTTACGCAAAAATTAGGCCTACGCACTCAAACGCCTACGCGATCGCAGGCCTACGTGATCGTAGGGCTACGTGATTTTAGATATACACGTTGGGATACCTACGTGAGGTGTACGACACATATGCGAGGTGTACACGGTTGCATATTATCCCACGCCACAAAACTACATCTGGTAATTTTTCAGGGCTGTATTGAGCTGTTCTAGACTTGTATACTCATGATGTACTGCAAACATGAGTAGGAAAGGACATTTACCAGGCGTCAAATGACGTCCCATCTAATTCTCCTTTGTGAAGTCCGCGTCCAGCCTACGTACAGAGAATGGTCGCGTACATGTATAATTAGTCTAATTGGTTTATCGCCGGCAGCTATGACCTTCCCCTTGGGATGTTTTGATAAGCGCATTAGGCACGCATGCGGTCTTTCGTTCTACAAGGTTTATCAACAAACTGGTTCAGGTGCGAACCTCATGGAGCGCAATTCGAAAGTCGAATGATGCCAGGCCCCAGGCATGGGCAACGGTCTGTCTCGTAAATCTACCTTACCTTTCGATGTTTGAGTCAATATTTTTTTGGAAATCTGCATCGCAACATTGTTCCACCGTTGGTGTGCAAAGAGATTGCTGTTATCTTTTTGCTCTGTGGATTGCATTGCTTGTGTGGTCAGCCTGCTGTACTTAAGGCATATCCCGCAGTATCGATGCGAGATGTTTGTTCGGGGCCTTGAGCCGCATCTCCTCTGGACGCTGATCGTTGGGCTGCCCTCAAACTTATGCAATATATGCCTCTGTATACAAGGTATACACACTAGATAAATAATTCAGGGCACATTACCCTGAAAGACAAGAAATATTCCTATGCAACTGGCAGATAAATTTGCGATATTTTCATATTGCGATATTTTGGTATTAGCAATGCCCAGTTAAAGAAAAACGCTGAACTATTTGAGCATTTCTGCTTACGCCGAGCTTTTAACCGACATGGGGCAGCTGCAAGACAAAGGAGTGATTTGAAATGCGCACTTAGGTCCTAGCATCACGGTGTCGCATCAAAAAACCCTTCTTCACCTTCGTGGCCTCCATTGCCCGACCACCGGAAAAACTTTTTATTGCTGACCACTGCACTCAGATCCTTCAGGGTGTAGTCCTTGATAATCGAGACAAGGACGATAGCTTTTCAGCCATTCTTGCACTTGGCGTACGCGTACAACGGCATTGTCATCTCCGATCGTGGATTGATGTAGGAAGCAGAATGAAATGTGCAGAGTTCTCTATGGCAAAATGTCAACGAGGACGAGCGAGTGTCACCACGCAACCATGAGTGCGCGTGTATTCGCGGTTCCCTGCCTCCCCTCGTACCAAACCCAACTGCCGGAAAGAATAAATATATGCCCCGAAGCACCGTGGGAGAGGCGGCGACTTATTGCTGCATGCAGTCCATGCGCAGTCACGGGGCACAATAAGAGGCACACTGTAAAAAAATTCCGTAACTTTTTGGCAGAATTGTCCTTAAGTAGGTTACGACATCTGCCGTCAGGAGAAAACGGACGAGTTATCCGTATCCTGTCCGTATTTTCTCCTTCCACAGTCTAGCAACGTTGATGCGAGGAGTAAAAGAGCGCAAAAGCATCTGCGACCACCCCACATCGAAGGTGACGCTTCTACCTCCCTTCCATTTATCCATGTGCACTGCAGCATTTGGCGACTTGACTTGGCTATAACTTGGTTATAGCCATGAAAGAGGAAAAGTTTGGCTATAGTGTACTTCGCGTCACCGATATGGAGCGCGTTGTTTGGCGTGCACGTCTCTTCGTTCCCCGCATCAAAGCAACGCAGTCTTTGTACTCACCTGGAACGACCTTCCTTCCTCAACGAGCAGCCCGGCGTGAGCCTGCTTCCTTTTGGAGCATTCTGTTCTTCGCGACAAGGTAAGGGTCAGTTTGCTAACGTTATCAAATGTGGTGTGCGGTGCTGCATCGCCTTCATGGCGCCGGTTCCCGCGTTGAGAGCCATAAACGTGTTCGCTTCGCGACCTGTTGCGCCAACCTTGCTATTTGCTCATGTAGTAAATGCACATCGAATCCATAAGAAGGTCGTCCATGGGAGCGAGCCACGCACAACACCTCAGTGCGCGTCTCGTTTTACCCGCCTCTTTGTGTGCACTTCGCTCGACTTCGGATCTTAAGACGTAAAGCAGCGGTTGCCGTGTCGGCTGGTCGTCGCGTGTCCGCGATCCACGTGAGACAGTTCAGGCAGCGGTGATCAGCACAGTCGATGGCCACCGTGAGACAATACAGTGTGGGGAGGTTAAGAAGAAATAAAAACAACGGTGCCCATGTCGCATCTTATGTAAACAGGCCTAACACCAGATATAAGCACATAGCTCGGTTGTCTTCTCGTCACGGGATTGCAGCCTGGCGAAAAATTGCGGCGTCCTTCAGAAGTGGCCAGAACGCGAATGGAGGAGCAAAAGCGAGATTCGGCATAGATACCGCACGGCCGTACATGGCACGGCACGTCCGCGGTGAATTCGAGAGGGCTCTTGCGCTAGGTGAACTCGGGGGAAAAGGCTGGAGCCGACGAGGAGAGTAAGATGAATACAGCTTACAAGCGTCGAGTCAGGTCAGAAGAGAATTGTAGACGGCCCTGTAAAGACCTTTTTTGCACTCAGTTCTGTAATGCAGTCCTGTTTGTTTGTTTTTTTGTTTTCCGCTAAAAAGTGTCTCTCAACTGTTCAAGAACCATTCCATAGTAAAGATATCCCACAACATGCGACTACGCCGGTGTGCTCTGCATTGTCAGCGCACGGTGCTCTTCACATAAGTATCCTTCATAGCTATCTGTTGGACTTTTCAGCTTTTATTTATTAAAATTCGGCATACTTTTTTCGATGTTTATTCTAGAACGCAAGTTTTTTTTTTGCCGAATAATATTTTTCGATTAATGAAAACTGACTATTAAAACGTTTAAATAAAGAAGAAGCACTTTTGAAGTATGGCCAATGTTTATACTGGTGATACTGAAACCAGATATTCAGAAATATTGCCTACATCGAACACACCAATTATCCCCTTTAAAATCTTATGTAAAAATACAGGGAAGTCGCATTGTATATCGAATTCATATTTCCTAACCGCGCTCTTCAGTCACTTTCTGTGCGCACAGACGGGTCGGTTGTGCGGTTTTGGGAACCTTCTGATAGTGCTAGCACTGTGAAACTGCATGCAGAGGTTAACGTGGCATGTGCTTGAGGGTGGTCTTAGGTCTCGTGCAGTCACTTCTCATGCCACATCACTGTTATGCTGTAAAGTCAAGCTAACTTAAGTCTAGAGTCTAGAGACGGCCCTCACTTGCTTCGCTGCTGAAGGCGTTGTGGGAGGGAGCAAACTGTGTCTTCATTTTAATGTATGAGTATTCATTTTATGGTGCACTAGCAACAGAATTGGACCTTTTAAAATAAACAGTCCCTAAGCACCCACGCTACAGTTTTTATGCTAAGCAAGTTAGGCCGACCAATGCCTAGCGTGTGGTGCACTGCCAGCACGCCGGTGGGTGGCACATTACTGCAAGAAGGTCATCATTGGCTTGAGTGAAACGTACTCTTGTGTCTAGGTGATAGGCAAGCTTATTATTAATACTGTCATGGCCGTAGGCAAGGACGAAGTGCTGTGCATGTAAGATGACGAGGACGAAATGTGTGTTCAGGCGTTGGCGCCAGTTTGTTGCTTTGATCTTTGGTGGGCTCACGTTGTACATGCCTTCAATATGCTATATAATATCAAATTATTTTGCAATCTCTTTCGAGTTCAATATATCCTGGTTCGACTGCAATACAGCTTTGTTCTCATGCCAGGAAGATGCGACGTCAGTATTCAGGCTTAGTTATGTCTCCATAATTGAGCTCAAGTATATCCCACAGAGTTGCCAGTTATACAAGCTTCAGGCACTACTAGCCTGCCCAGTCATTTTTCATCTTCTTAAGGCGCAGCATGTGGACACAAGTGAGCAAATTAATTTCCGGTTGGTAGCTGTTCTTTGGAATAGCTGTGCAGTAAATTGTGTACGGCAAGAAAGGTATAAGAGGCAGGTGTAGCTGTGGACAAATGAAGTAAAGTAACTATTGTGTGTATGAGAAGCTTCAGATGCCGAAGAATTATGCTGTCAAAGGCTGCAGTTACCTCCTCTGTTATATATCAGCAATCAGGTATAGTACAAAAAGCAGCGGCTGGATTTTACACTGAGGGCCTATGAGAAACAATTAACCGAAATCAAGCTGTCCGTGCTGCCCCTAAAAACACTTGGCCAATTTTTTAGCAGTATCACAAAGGTGTAGAACAGATGGTTGCACAGCAGCCTGTGATGCAGTGAGGCTGCAAAGAGCCAAGAATATGCACATGTCACACAGCACTGTACGGCTGTTGTTCAGCACTGTTGTGGTACTGCTCAAGAACTGGCCGTGTGTACATCAAGTTCAGCTTGCCAAAGCAGTACAATGCACATGTGGAGACACACAGAAAAACTATGCATTGGGTACTGGAACCTACACCAGGCAAGGTTTAGAAAAAACAAAATAATCTAGTCCAAAATAAGCTAGTCAGTGGTCGGTGCACAGAATACATTTGCAACGCATTAAAATATACTAGGAGGCAAAATGCGTCTTATTAAAATGGCTGCAAGATCTGTAAACATTATATTGCCAGAATTACTAGGAAAAGAAGTTGGTCCCAAAGTCTTTTAATGTGGGGCACTCACCTTTGTACAAATTTGAGGGATATGGCAGCGCCCTCTGGATATTCCTGATTCATTATGTAGTATAATATGAAGGCAGTACATGCTGCTTCAGTGAAGTCACTTGCTTCTGAGAAAATGATTTGGTTCTCACAACAAAGCACTGTTCGCTGTATATGCTTCCTGGAAAATGAAGAGCCACAAATAAAAGACTTAAAATTTTGAATCCATGCAGTGCTTGTTCCTTTTCTGCTAACTCCTGAACCACCATATATTTTAAATAAAAGTCAAATAAGTCAATTCCTAGCAATGACAAACAGAAGAAAATAAGATTAGACTGTACTGGTTGGGACAGAAAGTCCTTACGGTAGCTGTATTGGTTGGGAGAGAAAGTACTTACGGTAGTGTAGTAATTCCATACTAATTGGGTTAAACGCAGGATAAGGCCCATGCTAGAATTTTAACTTCGAGATAAAATGTAGTCCTCAATTAGAACTCTGAGGTATGCAACCTGGGCAGGTGTTATCTTCGGTGCAAGAAGAACATCAGTTATTTGCATTAATGTAAGCACAAGGTGATAAACTAGATCATCTGTCTGCCACATTGGTGCCAATGCAGAAAGGCAGCAGCTTAAGTGGAGTGCAATTCTGCATTGCATGCCCAGAAAGCTTAAAGCCCTGTCTGAGCACTTTTGCAGGCTTATTGCGCAAGTCACGTTTGGTATATTTGACTGTTGATATCCTGTTTTTCATGTAATCATATGTGAACCAGCATTTCTTGTTCACAAAATAATGAATATACAATGCAACATCATGCTTAACCACCCCCTCAAAGAGGTCATGTGCAATGCATGTCAGCAGTCTAGAATTACACACTTGGAAAAACTTAACGGCATGGAACGGAGACTGTTCAACAATATGACAGTCACTATTAGTTGAGGAACTTCCTGCAATGCGCTCGACTCATTCATCATAATGCTGAGGCGTTCGCTTTTCCCCAGTCGCAAGAGGCTCCTGCTCAAAATGAGAGCGAGTAACAAAGCAGAACCTGCAAAAGTAAGCGCTTGTGCTAAAATTCCGTGCAAAGTCACCAACGCCATGACTGCCAAGGTTGCCTCCCATTATAAAGTCTAGCCGCACATCATGATGGGCTCCACTGATCAACACTCCTGACTTCTCAAGACTGACCATGTCCTCTCTCAATGGCTGCAGCACCTTTGCCAACCCAAATTCTTTGATATCCTACTGGCGGCATAGCAAAACCATCTCCGTGGCTTTCACACGAGACCTACAGTACAAAGACACATTTCCAAGTGTCAGGTACACACCCAGCAGCTTAAAATCGCCCTTCGCAGAACCTGGAGGGTTTGCAATTTCAAATTCATTTTGATATAACAAATTCGTATCGATTTACCCTTCATGTTTTTGAGAGGCTCACACAAAATGTAATCTTCCAAACATTCTTCAGAAGCCGTATTCTTCTCACTGCTTACCTGAGATGTTGAGAGTTTCATAAGGCTTTCAGCTGGTACATTGTGATATATAGACTCATTATTCTGCCTGCTGAGGCTTAGAGACACTTCCACGGGTTCTATAAAGTTGAAGTTTTCTTTATAAAAGTCGTGGCGGCAGTATGATGACCTCAGAGTTGTAGACATCCCACTATGAAGCGCGTCTTTTGTAAACACTCATCCAATTTTCACGAGTACGTCTTCTGGAATGTCAACCAGGCCCTCCAGTGAAATCTGATTCCTCAAGCTATGCAATGTATCAATCTCCTTAACTATGGTTTGTACTGTGCTTGCTGGCAAATGATGTTGCATTTCCAGCTTAAGCAGAAACTGGGCAAGGTTGGTAGTGAAGAGGTTGCTACTGTAGGGGTAGCTAGCACCGGCCCCGAAGCTACATACACTATTTGTATCAGTGGCTGATGATTGTCGACTGTGGTCAGCTTCTGGCATGCTCTCTGGCTCCAATTCCAGGTGAGCACTAAGTGCTTTCTAAAATGCCTCTGCCCTTTTGGCGGTACCTTGAGACATGCATTCTGAATGAACCAGCTGTTCTCAACACACTAACACACCCAGTAAAAGGGCACACAACTGCTTCAGCTGAGTTGCTCAAGTGGCTGGCTACATGACACAGAAATTGGGAGCGGTTAGGTTCTAAAGTCCCGCATGATGAGACAGGGCACTGGAAAAGGCTGCTATCAGAGTCAAGGCGTGGTCTCTTATGGCGCCTCGAGAGATAGCTTCTAAAGCTTCCATATTTACTAAACATAGCACCACATGAACCGACTGGGCAAGGTGCACCAGCCACTACGCTATTCTGAAACTTGAAATGGTCAAAGTAGTGTGACAATGAATGAAAACTTTAACTTCAAACATTACAAGAGGGCATATTTGACTAGTGATGAGCACTAAACACATCTACACAGAAAGAATATGCATCATGAAACATTATGGTCACACTCACATGAAGCAGTTTGAGTTACACTGGGATTGCTGGTGTGTTCCACAAGAGCTGGAATCACCGCAAGAAATGTCCTTGACAGCTTTGTACAGAAGCGCTGATTGAAGCTTCTGGTAGCAACTTGCCATCCAATCAGCCCCTCAGAATGAAACTCGGGATCACAGTCGAAGCTGCAGCCCCCAGGAGTTCTAAACACAGGCTTGGGAATAAAAGAAAATTAGCAGATTAGGACGAGTAGTCATTTCCTATAGTGTAGAGCACACAGCACTTCAACTTCCACAGCAATAATCTATTGCTTGCTTTGAACTGTACTTTGGCCAGACGCCTGAAAAAAGCAATTGTAGGGAGACAGGCCGAAAGTGCCTAAGGAGGTTACATAAGCATTCTAGGTGTGCGATTCGATGTATTGCTCCGCTTGCTTACATCCATCTATGGGCCGGGGAAGCCCCACTTCCTCGCCACCTGCTAGCTAAGTCATGTTCGTTCATTTTCACCACCTCAGAGCTATCAGTCAGTTCAGTAATTTGTTCTACTGCATCTTGGGCAGTGACACAAAACCGTGCATGGCCGTCACAAAAACCTATCATGTTCCAGCTGAGCAGCAGTCTCATTGCTGCCATCAACACGCAGATCATACTCGTTCAAACCAGTGC
The DNA here is from genome assembly GCA_030143305.2 of Amblyomma americanum. Lineage (NCBI taxonomy): Eukaryota > Metazoa > Arthropoda > Arachnida > Ixodida > Ixodidae > Amblyomma > Amblyomma americanum. The sequence goes on from JARKHS020026079.1 coordinate 121,006, forward strand.
CACAACCGAATGACAACGTGTCAAACTAGCTCTTAGATGTATACTTCCACTTCTGTTTTCGTCTGTGAGCTCTCATTTAAACTGTATTACATTTTTAATGACGACAACAATTCCTCCTATAAGCACCACTCCAAGTACTACCACCGTCACCTTAATTACTGTTCGGCTAGAAGGAGTCTTTCCACGTCACGGAGTGACTCTTCAACTGCGGAAGTGACTTCAGATCACAATATACTGCTGCATTAAATCAACAAAAGAAATCAGTTTTCATTAATCGAAAAATAATTTTCGGCAAAAAAGAAACTTGCGTTCTAGAATAAACATCGAAAAAAGTATGCCGAATTTTAATAAATAAAAGCTGAAAAGTCCAACAGATAGCTATGAAGGATACTTATGTGAAGAGCACCGTGCGCTGACAATGCAGAGCACACCGGCGCAGCCGCATGTTGTGGGATATCTTTACTATGGAATGGTTCTTGAACAATTGAGAGACACTTTTTAGCGGAAAACAAAAAAAAACAGGACTGCAATAAGGCGCGCTCACATTAGCGGGAAAACGCGCAACGCAGGGCGTTTTCCGTGTGCCGCTTCCCGCCCAAGCCGGTTTTTCTCCCGCGGACAGCCTGCAGTGGCGTCCCGCGGAGCTATGGGTTCGGTACCTATTTTTCCCGTGCCGCTGACGAGAACAGCCAATGGGCGCCGACCGTGAACCGTGACGTAGGTCCCAGTTCAGTGACCCCGTCGGCGGAGGCGGAGGTTGCCGGCCGGCCGGGCACTCTGCGGCTGCTTTGCCAGGGCGACTGGAGGGGAGCTAGCACACGATGAAGACGACGACGCGAGAAAAGGGTGCGCTTTCCAGTCTTCTCCAGTGTCACGTGACTATCCCCTTCTCTTTCTGCTCGTTCGGGTCCTCCCTCAACGCCTCCTCTCTCCACATTCCAAGACAAACGCAGCGAGAAAACGCGCGCAATGTGAGCGTCATTCTGAGGAGCTGCGAGGCAGCGTCGACGTTGACGCTGTGCCTGTGCGGGAAGCTTCCCGCTTGTGTGAGCGCGCCTTTACAGAACTGAGTGCAAAAAAGGTCTTTACAGGGCCGTCTACAATTCTCTTCTGACCTGACTCGACGCTTGTAAGCTGTATTCATCTTACTCTCCTCGTCGGCTCCAGCCTTTTCCCCCGAGTTCACCTAGCGCAAGAGCCCTCTCGAATTCACCGCGGACGTGCCGAGCCATGTACGGCCGTGCGGTATCTATGCCGAATCTCGCTTTTGCTCCGTTAATTCGCTTTCGTGGCCACTTCTGAAGGACGCCGCAATTTTTCGCCAGGCTGCAATCCCGTGACGAGAAGACAACCGAGCTATGTGCTTATATCTGGTGTTAGGCCTGTTTACATAAGATGCGACATGGGCACCGTTGTTTTTATTTCTTCTTAACCTCCCCACACTATATTGTCTCACGGTGGCCATCGACTGTGCTGATCACCGCTGCCTGGAACTGTCACGTGGATCGCGGACACGCGACGACCAGCCAACACGGCAACCGCTGCTTTACGTCTTAAGATCCGAAGTCGAGCGAAGTGCACACAAAGCGGCGGGTAAAACGAGACGCGCGCTGAGGTGTTGTGCGTGGCTCGCTCCCATGGACGACCTTCTTATGGATTCGATGTGCATTTACTACATGAGCAAATAGCAAGGTTGGCGCAACAGGTCGCGAAGCGAACACGTTTATGGCTCTCAACGCGGGAACCGGCGCCATGAAGGCGATGCAGCAACGCACACCACATTTGATAACGTTAGCAAACTGACCCTTACCTTGTCGCGAAGAACAGAATGCTCCAAAAGGAAGCAGGCTCACGCCGGGCAGCTCGTTGAGGAAGGAAGGTCGTTCCAGGTGAGTACAAAGAGTGCGTTGCTTTGATGCGGGGAACGAAGAAACGTGCACGCCAAACAACGCGCTCCATATCGGTGACGCGAAGTACACTATAGCCAAACTTTTCCTCTTTCATGGCTATAACCATGTTATAGCCAAGTCAAGTCGCCAAATGCTGCAGTGCACATGGATAAATGGAAGGGAGGTAGAAGCGTCACCTTCGATGTGGGGTGGTCGCAGATGCTTTTGTGCTCTTTTACTCCTCGCATCAACGTTGCTAGACTGTGGATGGAGAAAATACGGACAGGATACGGATAACTCGTCCATTTTCTCCTGACGGCAGATGTCGTAACCTACTTAAGGACAATTCTGCCAAAAAGTTACGGAGTTTTTTTACAGTGTACCTCTTATTGTGCCCCGTGACTGCGCATGGACTGCATGCGGCAATAAGTCGCCGCCTCTCCCACGGTGCTTCGGGGCTTAATATTTATTCTTTCCGGCAGTTGGGCTTGGTACGAGGGGAGGCAGGGAACCGCGAATACACGCGCACTCATGGTTGCGTGGTGACACTCGTTCGTCCTCGTTGACATTTTGCCATAGAGAACTCTGCACATTTCATTCTGCTTCCTACATCAATCCATGATCGGAGATGACAGTGCCGTTGTACGAGTACGCCAAGTGCAAGAATGGCTGAAAAGCTATCGTCCTTGTCTCGATTATCAAGGACTACACCCTGAAGGATCTGAGTGCAGTGGTCAGCAATAAAAAGTTTTTCCGGTGGTCGGGCAATGGAGGCCACGAAGGTGAAGAAGGGTTTTATGATGCGACACCGTGATGCTAGGACCTAAGTGCGCATTTCAAATCACTCTTTTGTCTTGCACCTGCCCCATGTCGGTTAAAAGCTCGGCGTAAGCAGAAATGCTCAAATAGTTCAGCGTTTTTCTTTAACTGGGCATTGCTAATACCAAAATATCGCAAATTTTTCTGCCAGTTGCATAAGAATATTTCTTGTCTTTCAGGGTAATGTGCCCTTAATTATTTATCTAGTGTGCATACCTTGTATACAGAGGCATATATTGCATAAGTTGGAGGGCAGCCCAACGATCAGCGTCCAGAGGAGATGCGGCTCAAGTCCTCGAACAAACATCTCGCTTCGATACTGCGGGATATGCCTTAAGTACAGCAGGCTGACCACACAAGCAATGCAATCCACAGAGCAAAACGATAACAGCAATCTCTTTGCACACCAACGGTGGAACAATGTTGCGATGCAGATTTCCAAAAAAATATTGACTCAAACATCGAAAGGTAATGTAGATTTACGAGACAGACCGTTGCCCATGCCTGGGGCCTGGCATCATTCGACTTTCGAATTGCGCTCCATGAGGTTCGCACCTGAACCAGTTTGTTGATAAACCTTGTAGAACGAAAGACCGCATGCGTGCCTAATGCGCTTATCAAAACATCCCAAAGGGAAGGTCATAACCAATTAGACTAATTATACTTGTACGCGACCATTCTCTGTACGTAGGCTGGACGCGGACTTCACAAAGGAGAATTAGATGGGACGTCATTTGACGCCTGGTAAATGTCCTTTCCTACTCATGTTTGCAGTACATCATGAGTATACAAGTCTAGAACAGCTCAATACAGCCCTGAAAAATTACCAGAGGTAGTTTTGTGGCGTGGGATAATATGCAACCGTGTACACCTCGCATATGTGTCGTACACCTCACGTAGGTATCCCAACGTGTATATCTAATAGCCCTACAATCACGTAGGCCTGCGATCGCGTAGGCGTTTGAGTGCGTAGGCCTAATTTTTGCGTAAGCCTACGATCTCGCAGGCGTACAATCCCGTTCGTGTAAAATCACGTAGGTGTGTGATCACGTAGGTTTATGCAGCAATAGGTATTGTCTCATTTTTTTCCGGTAGAGAAAGGTTGGAGAGCGTAGAAAGGGAATGACTTCATCTATGGCACTACTGTTGCTAAATCCACCAGCGCTAACTCCTACTGTGACAGTGGCTAATTAGTTTTCCTGTTGTGTAGCGAATTTCTGGGTCCCACGCGAGGCTAAACTATTTACAGACCCAGCACGTCTGCAAGAAAATATCGGTTAGCGCCACTTAATTCTGCGCACCATAGATTCCTCGCTCAGCTTGTCTAGCGACTCCATTTACAATATTTCGGAGTCAGCACCAGTTCCGCCTAATGCCTGGAACCATCTCGAGAACGCGCGGCACTCTGAAAGCCACCGTTTTCCGGAGAGAATCCAACTAGAGTTTTATGTGCCCTTCTTTGAATGCATTTCATGCACACGCGTACTTTTGATGGAGAAATACGATACCTTTATTGCCAAAAAAATCGCGTGCACACAACGCTTTTCATCCTTATATCCGGATTTGCGATAAAAAGAAAGGTTGGGCATTAAATCACTGCATGATGGTCGAAGTTTATGTGGCTAATTTCTTGACTGCGCAACTGAATCTAAAGTTCCTAGCCAGCTAGGCCGTAAGCATGCATTAAGCATATGATGTGTACCTCAGAACTTCGGTTATAAATCAGTGAAAACCCAGGCTTTGCTTGCAACAGGTGTTAGGGGACGCTAAAGCCTGCGCGAATGCTTGCAAGATAAAAGCCAATTGTGTCCTCGGCACTACATTTCGCCACAATACTAAATTTTCTAGTGGCGCTGTATCGCGGCTAAACTGTATTACCTGACAGTTGGCAAGCCTTGAGCCATCTCGGGGTCCTGGATGTTTTGTCGTCTACATCTCTCGAGCTGCCTGCTACCTTGCGCGTCCCAACAGCGTCTTGCGCGTATATGTAAACCATGTAGACCAGCCCTTCGTGATCAACCGTTCCTCAGTGACATATTGGTGGAGCAGCTCGGTAACGTCCCATGTACGCTGACCTCTAGGACACCCTTGACGTCCGTTCTCAACGCGCGGCTACAGCACCAGTCCACAAGGCGAGCCGCCGCCAGCGAGGCCTGCAACCGGATTTCGGCCAACTCACAACATTGGTAAGGCTCATGACGTCCACTACGACTAGCCAGACAAGTAAGCTTTCCGGGAATGTTCCGCCGTTCGTCCCTCACAACCCTCGTCCGCCCCCATCGTTCCACGGTGAGAGGTTTGAGGACGTCGAAGACTGGTCGGTCTGCTTTGACCGTGTGGCGGGCTTCAACGAGTGGGACGGCGAGCGCAAATTACGGAACGTCTAATTTGCACTATATTACTCGACCAAGATGTGGTATGAGAACCACGAAACGTGCTTCATTCACTAGGAGGTTTTTCGCTGAGATGAAAGGAGGGTAAAACTGCCCAAATGAAGAAACCGAGGCGGTGGTGAGATTGGATTCGCAAGGTGGGTCGCTAAGTCTGCCTGGCTTTGATAGGTCAGCAGATCCCGTGGGTCCCACTCAATACGTACTGGCTGCGGGATGCTTGCCGCGAGCCGGTGGATAGCCTGATATATCGATGGACAGCGGCTAACACGTCTTAGCAACCGGACAACTTGAAGGGCGTCAGTGCGGACGACAACGCGGGCCGCAGGGAGCATAGTTATGTCGGCCACGGAGCAGAGTGCTTCTTGAACTGCCACGAGCTCAGCAGAAAAGGACGAAGTGGATTCCGTAAGCTGAAACCAAGAGGTTTGCTTCAGGGCAGGTCTGCACGGGCAGTAGATAGCTGTTGTTGCTTTGCAGTCTTGTATGCTTGCGTCTACGTAGACAACAATGGATCCTTCAGGCAGGCAAGAATCTCGTTCCTCGAAGTTCTGGGGAAGCAACGATGCCGAATGAGCAGATGTTGGCCGGCGGTTATCTGTCGGCTTGTTGCCGCTGAGCTGTGCAAACTTCCATGGGAGAAGAACTGGCTTTGGCGGCTAAAGAATGGAGTGTGACGTTGCATAAGGCCTGACAACATGCATGGGGTGCGATAGAATGGCCTTAAGGCTGCGCGCTTCACGGCCCTGCTGCACCAGCTCATCAATGATATTGAGCTGCGCATTCTCTTGTAAAGCTATGACCGGTGTGATGCGTGGAAGGCACGTAATGGTCCTCATAGCCTCTCGGTTCACGTCCTCAAGGCGATCCCATTAGGCTCTTGTAAGATGTTGAAACTGGGCTTGATAAACTATACGTGGCTGCAGAACTGCCCTCACATATTGCCGTGCAACGAACGAGCCTGCGCCACAGTTTAGGAGCAATTCTTGTAAACAAACCCAAAGTCTGAATAGCTTGGTTTTTTGCCTGAGAAAGCCATGCAGTCGCTGATCCCGATTGGGTATCATTAAGCCAAAGATTCTTACACTAAGACATTCCTGTAGTAGAGTGCCTGATAGACAAAGACGGATTAGACTTGCAGCACGTTTACGGCGCCCCCAGCGGTTGGCGACTGATGTGTATGTTGTTTTATGCACGGAGCGCTGAAGTCCGATGCATGATGCGTAATTGCAGGTAACATCCAAGGCACATTGAAGGGCAGCCTCCTGAGTACGGAGATCTTGGTCAGTACTCCACGCCGTGATGTCGTCAACGTACTGGTGAAATGTTATGTCACGGATGTCATGTCAGCGCCAAGCCAGCGGGATGAAAGCAGTACTAAATTACGTCGGCGACAATACTGATCCCGGTAGCACGCCGCAGAGAAGAAGAAATGATCCGACCGCTTCGCCGCTGAGGGGTATTGCAAATTTTCTGCCTTCCAAAAATGAATCGACAAAACTACGCACTCTCAGAGGGAGATGAAGCATGTCAATGGAGTTCAGAATGACTGCATGACTGAAGTCATATGTCTTTTCAACGTCCATTGCTAAAACGGTACGCACATTGCGGCTGCGGGTAGATGACAAAACTGCAGATGCCAAGACAGCAAACCCGTCCTCTGTACCAATATATGGACGAAAGCCAATTTGTGCGGCGTGATAAAAACCGTGCTGCTCTAGCCACCATGACACTCGTGTGGCTAGGATTTTCTCCGCCAGCTTGCACAGCGTAGGAGTGAAGGAGATAGGTCGCAAGTTTGCAAGGTCCGTCAGAGGCTTTCCTGGTTTCGGGATAGGAATCACGACAGCGGATTTCCAGCTCTCGGGCACTACGCCATCCAACCATACTTTGTTTATGGTGTCTAGTAGTTGAGGGAGTGCAGCGCTACTCAGGTTCTTTTACACCTCGTACTGAATATTGTCCGGTCCGGGCGCTGCTTGCCGTTTCGCATCATCTATTGCAGCCAGCAACTCATGCCTAGAGAATAGACACGCAATTCTATCTACGTCGACATCAGACGGCATTTGATATACATGCGCAGGGATGCCTGCCATATTTAAACTAGCGGCTGAAGAAGGCACAGCATCGTATTTTGGGAAAAACTTTCGCTCCGTTTCTTTGGCGAAATCATGTGGCGACAAGTTAGCCGCGAAGCATGCGGTTGCTGCTGCGTGAGTCGAACGGCGACCGCGTTCTATTGTACGGAATGTTAACCAGAGAGAGGCATTCGAGGATTTTGCAGAAATTTTTTCGCACCACGCATGCCACTGCCGTCGAGAGAGTTCGCGTTCATATTTGCGTGCCTTAGCTGTAAGATAGTGCAATCGCATAAGTGCCTGCGACGAAGAAGGGTCTCGCGTAGCCGCCAGCTCGGCTTGACGGCGTGCCGTCCTCAAGTTAAGAAGGTCGAGGCCTGGTGCCGGTCGACCAACATCAGTCCAGGTGGTAGTTGTAGCACTGTTGAGCGCTGTTTTTATGCGCTCAAGAAGGATTGGCGAAGAATCTCAGGAGAGATTGTCCATACAGGAGCGAAAACTGTCCCAGTTGATCACAGAACATTTGTAGCGTAAAGGTCGGTACTGTGAGGTGTGAAGACCGATGATGATAGGGTGATGATCACTTCCCCAGTAGTCTGGCTCCATGTGCCAGGAGGGAGTACCTGGACCCGACCACCACGTCAAGTCTGGAGCATAGGAAGCACTGCGAGTTTGACGCACTGGCCGTGTTGCTGTCCCAGGATGGTTTAGCAGCACAAATTGGGCATCCGTGAAGGCGTCTCGCACACGCCTGCCACGAGGGCTCGAAGTTGGGTCCCCCAATCCTGCTGAGGGTCGTTAAAGTCGCCTCCGACTAAAACCGGTCTCCCGGGATACTGCCGACGAACACTTGTTAACCAGCCAAGATTAATACGGGAGGAAGCACCACCGACTGGTCTAACGTAAAATGAAACGACCACAACGGTTCCCTTCTTAAATTCGCAGCCACTGCCACTACCTTTTGATACGACCTGCACTAGTTTTGGCTTTTTCTGTGCTTTGGCTTATGGGTGTTTAACGTCGGAAGCGACTCTGGTTATCAGGGACGCCTTATTGAAAAGCTCCGGAAATTTCGACCACCCGAGGCTTTCTTACGTACACTGTCATCGCACAGTACACCGTGCTGTAGAATTGTGGCTCCGTCGAAGTGCAACTGCCGCAATCGGGATCGAACCCGCGTCTTCCAGTTCAGGAGCCGAGCGCCATAATCACAGAGCAACCGCGACGGTATTTAATGTACTTTGAAGACGCCTTTAGACTAGAGCAATTACGCTTGTGCATATAACAAATGGACTCCGTCTTGCAGTGAAATCTTCATTGGAACTGACAACCTTCAGGATAGCTAGAGAAATTAGTTATCTATGCATTTATGAAAATTTGATTCCACCGCCAAGCCGTTTCCAGAAAGTACAATACTTACCCCAGGCAAAAGCATAACATGCAGAGTATAATAGGGAGTGGAAAATGCTGCAAGAAACGAGAGTTTGCGGACATTATTGAATCTTGTAGTTTCAATTCGGTTCTAAATGTGGCAGCTATTCTGACAAAAGATTGTACTTTAAGGGTGCAAATTCCACAAAGCTTCAAAAATTGTTTCATATAGAAGCAAGTCGCTAGCAGTTAACGCGGCACATTGCAATCGTGCATATGCCTTTGAAAACGTGACCTAAAATTGAGCAACAACTCTTGAATAAGTTCCTCTGTGCGCTCCGTTTCTCGGTCCCCTTGGGATGCCCTATGTCTTCTATTATGCTATACCAACATGCCCAAGCCACCACTTTGTTAATCACCTGAACAGTGAAAGCCATGCATAAAAATACTACTCTCCTCTGAGCCCGACTTGATTTCTCTTTGCAGGCACCACATACGTTTCGCACATTTTGAAATGGCTTATTGTGAAATGCAGACATGATTCTGCAATTTACTGGCTCGAGGTATACGGAAAGCTTTGCTGCAGGATGTCAGTGCACGTTAAAGATCCCCAGGTGGTCGAAATTATTCCGGAGACCTCCACTACGGCACCTCTCTCTTCCTTTCTTTTTTCACTCCCTCCTTTACCCTTCCCTTACGGCGCGGTTCAGGTGTCCAACGGTATATGAGACAGATACTGCGCCATTTCCTCTCCCCCCTAAACCAATTAATAATAATAATAAAAATGTGCCATTGTGACCACACGAAAGCAGGTTTTTATTCCAGCAGCGAGCAATGTGATTTGCGGTTTCTTTAGTGTTAGAGATAAAGCTTCCAACCCTGCTGTTCACAAGAAGTCTGTAGGCAAGTGAGCTAAAATTGTTCAACTGTAAATCTCTGTCTGAGCATGTTAGTTCATAGCGCAAATATATATATATATACAAATATATATATATATATATATATATATATATATATATATATATATATATATATATATATATATATATATATATATACGTTACGAACGTAGGTTGCGTTGACACCGCAGAATATAGATTTAAGAGAGGTGGGCACTTCTACAAGGACACATTTATTTATCAACATTTCGACCGCGGTGCGGTCACAGTCCTGAAGAAGACCGCACCGCGGTCAAACGTCGATAAATAAATCTGTCTTTGTAGAAGTGCCCACTTCTCTTTAATATATGTATATATATATATATATATATATATATATATATATATATATATATATATATATATATATATATATATATATATATATATATATATATATATTTAAAGAAAATGAGGGGCCCGTTTGACAAACTTATGAAGGGAGCCAACAGTCACCGAAACCAAGGTGCATAGGGGAATGTTTTTTTTTTTATGTGTTGTGCTTATCAGTGGGATAATACAGTACTTTAGATTAATAAATCGCTTAAAGAAAAATACTTATAAAGCAGCAGAAAAAACAACCATGCTGCCGGTGGGATCCGAACCCACGACCTCCGAATATCGCGCGCGGTGCTCTTACAAACTCTCGCACAGTTTCCGCCCTCGCCGTTAGATGACGTTCCACGTCACTCTCGCGGTATTACAGGACGTGCTACGTCCGCCGCTATGGTCGTGGGTGGCCCTGGTGAACACTCTCAAGGTTCGCTTACACTCCCTCATTTCCTTTACCTTTGTGCTAATTGGTTAACGAGGGTCTCGGTTCTGGCAGTCTTGATGCCATAGGTAGCATGAGGGCTCTCGCAAAGTTTCCGCCCTCGCCGTTAGATGACGTTCCACGTCACACTTGCGGTAATACAGGACGTGCTACGTCCGCCGCTATGGACGAGGTTGGCGCTGGTGAACACTCTCAAGGTTCGCTTACACCCAATAAATATAAACACCCACGAGAGCAGCAGATTGGACAGCCGTCGCCGTAGCTCAGTTGGTAAGAGCACAGGACGCAACATTATGAAGTCGTGGGTTTGGCTCCCACCGGCTGCATGATTTTTTTTCTGCTGCTTTATAAGTAATCTTCTTTAGGCGATAAATTATTCAAAGTATTATTATCCCACCGATTAGCACTACACATTAAAAAAAATGAAATACACTCCCCTATGCACCTTGGTTTCGGTGACTGTTGGCTCCCTTCATAAGTTTGTCAAAACGAGTCCCTCTTTTCCTATACCTTGTATATATATATATATGTATCATCAGCTGCTGCTGGCTGCTGTCTTTTCGTTGACTTGCTATTTAAGGTTGCTCAGTTTCGTAGAACTCGAAAACTCTCTTTCCAAATGTTCAATGCTTAGGGCTGTAAGCGCGGCCATTGCTTGTGGAGAAAACTTCAGCGGCGAAAGTTTATAACTAGAGTGAAAGAAAAAAACTGTCCAAACGAGTCCATTGATATTGTTCGCTCATTTGTACCAATAAATGCTATATACGCACAATTTGCATTCAATAACAAAACTACGCAACAAAATTCTAACTTTCTTACATAGCGAGGTTGTGAACGGTCTGTTCGCGATCCATTACGTCGAGCAAACCATTTCAGATACTGCTTTGCGCACAAAATGCAAGCGAGTCCTGCAGTTGGTGTTTGAAATGTTGTAAATTAGAAAAAAAACAGCATTTTATGTTGCACATGATAAGCGCCGAGAAAGATAAGTAGCTCTGTGTTCCAGTAAGCTGCATAAAAAAAAGTAGAAGTAAGCTTTTAGCTGAATTCGCAAATGTTGACCCTTGTTCGAGCTAGGCGATACATTTGATTCTTACCTTCCGATTAATCGGAAAAAAAGACAGAAAATTGAATGGTCCTGATCCCACTGCCACTAGTCACGCTTTAATACTTTGCCAATTGTGACATGTCAGTGCAGCCAGTGAATAGTATTTGAAATCCTAAATTGTTTTCTTTGGAAGAGGAAACTAGTATGGGCGTGTTTCTGTGCTTTTTTGATGCATAATTGCGCAAAGAAAGGGGACAAGTCACATCGATCTGATCAGGGCGCGTGGAAAATAGTTTTATTTAGTTCAAAATAATCATAGCCACTCCATTCATAGTGCTGGCCCAGTAAACACGTAAAAACGTAAGAACGAATTATCGCTTTTTAAGAGGACTGAACAAAAAAAAAGAGAGAAAATCTTTGTTTCATAGGAGTATTAAGAGTTGAAGATGTCCCGGGACAGGATTACTACAGACAATTTTATGTTTGGCGTAAACATGGATACAATGAGAGGAAAAAGTCAGCGCGCTGAAAAAGGAAGCTCTGCTAGCCTCCTCAGGAAATATTTTGGCTCCGTTTGAAACAACCCGATATCGTTTATTTCCGCTTGAATTATTCCTCAAGTTTACTTCCAAAATATTCAGAGCACAATAGTGCATTCTATTTGGTTGGTGGCTGTGGAGGACATCAATGACAAAATACTAAAAGCAAAATGAAATAATGCACCTGTAGCATATGTGTAAATATCAGAAAGGACATTAGGCATATTACAATAAGGAAACTTTTTCAACTTTTGCTGCCTCTGGTTATTGGGGGTTAATTTTCAGGTATTACTTTATGTGCAGTATGTGCCTGAAAAGCGCCTCTGCAACTCGTGGGATTTCTCCTCCTTTTAACATAGGTGCAGTGAGGACAAAACAAAAAGAAATACAGTTTGCTTCTCGTATTCACACTGACAATTTGAACCAAAACACTGGATGGCTACAGTGAAAAAAAATTATACTCACATATTCGCCTATAAAGGACACGAGTCTGCTTTGTACTAGAGTGGCGTTTATTTCGATCATTAAAGTTTTTCCAACTTCTTTCCAGCAGAATTGGCCACGATTTCTTCAATAAATCGCTGATATCTCATAGCGGCAAGAAAGTGTCACATTCCAATGGCAGTTTATTTTGTAGTTGACAAGGCTGGCATGCTAACTTCGATAACTGTTCGAGTTAAATAATAATAATAATAATAATAATAATAATAATAATAATAATAATAATAATAATAATAATAATAATAATAATAATAATAATAATAATAATAATAATAATAATAATAATAATAATAATAATAATATTAATAATATTAATATAATAATAATAATAATAATTAATTGTTTTGGGGGGAAAAGAAAATTGCGCAGTATCTGTCACTTCTATCGTTGGACACCTGAACCGCGCCGCAAGGGAAGGGATAAAAGAGGGAGTGAAAGAAGAAAGGAAGAAAGAGGTGCCGTAGTGCAGGGCTCCGGAATAATTTTGACCACCTGGGAATCTTTAACGTGCACTGACATCGCACAGCACACGGGCGCCTTAGCGTTTTGCCTCCATAAAACACAGCCGCCGCGGTCGGGTTCAAACCCGGGAACTCCGGATCAGGATGTGAAATGAATGATGAATACAGTTTTTTTAACTCTTCTTTGAAACCTGTGGAGATTTATTTTATACAACTATGAAAACTTTTTACCCAGCAGCAATATACGGCTGCATAAGCGATTTCGTTTTATTCAAAATCGGCGCAAATGAGAGGTTTTTTAATCTTATTGCCGGAATGAAATATTCTCCACCCAAGACTCTCTATGACTAAACTGATCCGCCCGAATTAAAACTGCCTGATTGTGTCTCGATTAGCGGCCACTCAGGTATACCGGATTGCTTGGGTGGTTAACATCGCGCAAAGACAAAGATGAAGGGAAAAAAAGACAAGACTAGCGCGACGATGAGGTCTTTCTCTTTCTTCGTCCGTGTGTTTTTAGTGCTGATAAATACCCAAGCATATCAACGAACCAACCAGCCCAGCTTGCAATCCTTACATCGGATTGTTGTGCATGTGCATTGACACGACAGCTCGCGAAATAAAGGTCGAAGAAACAGCATATGCCGGGCTCTAAGATGAAGCAAGTACAGCTGGTCTGTGCGTTTTTGCTAACCTTTTGTGAGACGTGCTGCGCCAAAAGCTTCGCGGAAAAATCTGTACCTTCGCCCACATTAATCATGTCTGCTTATTATTGGTATATGAGCAGAGCAGAGTGTGTTTTACGTTTAGCACTCGTTTGTGGGGCTGAGAAAATGTTTCAATTATAACGCGTGTTCTGACTCTCTAATTGTGTTTTATCTCTCCGGCTCCCCATCTTCTCGGGGCCCAGGTTATTCTTGTAAAACAATGAAAAGTACATGCAGCAGCCTTCTCTGCATGCCTGTTAGTTGGCAAAAATAAGCTAATGAGTAGGTCATTTGAAACCAATCATTCTTGCCTAGCGAAGTACATGCAAAATTTTTATGTCTACTCCCTGTTCACTTCGAGGCCAAAAGAAATAACATAACACCCGTAATAAACAAGCCTTTTTCTGCAAAAGTTAGGAATGAACTGTTTACAATTTAACGCGAGGAACAACTGTGAACTTTAGCGAAAGTTGTCGCCGGGTCACTTGGTACGATACTTGTGATCCGCTCGTCCTCTTGTCTCGCGTTTCTATATGTGTGTGGTCTTTTTTGACCAGAAACCTTCATGAACATTTCCAAGTCTATTTCACAGGCAATAAATGCATTTAAAACAGAAAGAGCGTTTAGTAACAAAAGATCAGCATATGCAACAGCGCAGATAATGTACAAATCTTGAATTTATCACTGTGTAGAAATTTCTAGAGTACAAATGATGCCCCCGAGATCGCATGGAAGACTTCTGAACCAGTTGGCACCAGACAACGCTCTAATGTTCTGAAAATCAATAGAAGGTTAAATTTCTTCGAAGGCGTCACTTATATTTCATCTAAGTTGAAACATACGCGACATCTCCAATTTTCATGCAGAGCATTTTATACGAAGCACTTAAGAAAAACTGAAATTTTTTCGTCACATCCTTATATATCCGCATTATATCTGCAGCAGATACTACGGTCTTAAATACGTGAACTCCTAAAATTTAGATAAATTGGCGCATTAAAAATTCATAGCTCTCCGCCTTAGTCGGAATTTTCTAGATTCAGAGAGAAACTGGGAAGCTTGCAGCTGTGATGACAGCTATCGAAAGTTCTTTATCTGATTTTCAAACAGGTTCATACAGAGGTTTGAGGAACGGAAATATATTTAGACGCCACCACTATTCTTAAAAACGCGCCAACTGTTTATAGCTTTTTTCCACTGTGCCCTCCATCTTCAGTGATGCTGACTTCGCAATTTACAACTGTACAGCCTTTTCGGGAGCGCTTACCCAATTTAAGATTTAAACCTTGCAGCTTAGCAGGCGGCCGATTCATGCTATCTCAGGAAGAAACAGAAATCAAGAAACTCACAACAAATAAACAACGTGCTAACATGCCACGTGAAGAACAAGGGCCTGAAATTTCAAACACCTAAAAAAGAATGGCCCGGGGCAGGCATGTTGTGGTATTTTTCAAAACACATTAAAAACGAACCTTTGGTTACATGTCTAGTGACAGCTCGCCTGCAAGTCCTAGAGAAAAATATTGATCACGTATTTTACAATAAAGACATTTAACTTCAGGCGAACTTCCTGTTCGTGGACATTTTTTTATGGACGCTATCAATCAGTAACCGTTGTAGCTTGTAGTGCTCATTACCTTACACGAAAGACAGAATTTCGCAGCGCTGTGAGTTTGCACACAATTTAGGTTAACACAACCTCAACATTAAAGATACGTATTGCATCGAATTGGCGTACAACTCTAAAAAGACTGCATTCTGAACGCCGTGCGTAGATATACGCAGCACTTCAGAGTGCATTGTTATGCACTTTTTTTATCCTTTCAACAACGTACATCACAAAGTGAGCGAGTATTAAACAGTTAAAACCCGCTGGCGTTCAAGCATTCAAGGACACATAGTTTGATACTGTCACGCGTGAATGCGGTGATAACTGAACACAGGAACGCAGGATCCGACGAACGTCTGCACCACAGCTCAAGAAGGAAGGAAGGAAGGAAGGCCTCAGACGTTGCTGGCACATACCCACTACGGGGGAGTGGCCAAGACACAGGCGGTTAATTACTGGATACAGGAAAGTTTTGACGGGAAAAGGAGTGGTAATAGTATGTAGTCTGAGAGATTGGAAAAGGGAAGGAAAGGGGTGCAGTTAACTTGGAGATCAAAGACGGGACAATTGCTTAATGTGCATAATAGTACACAATGCCTGTAATGTTGCAATGTTGTACTGATTGAGGGCGGGAAAAAGAAATTAGAATGGGAGTCGCTGCGTTTCTTGAAAAAACTTTTGCACAGCAGAGCGCACATTCCTGTCGCTTCGTCCAAGCAAAGAAGCGCCAATGGAAAGAACAACCGCGGAAGACACAGGCAAGCCCAGTTGATGAAATGGAATCTGCAAAATACTCTTCCTCAAATGTGAAAAGCGGCCGCAGAACAGCAGGAAGTGGTCTATTGTCTCAGGTTCGGCACAAAAAGGGCACAGTGGGGAAGCTGCCAGGCCAGATCTGTGAAGGTAGGAATTTAGAAGGGGAACAGCTCAAGATCGCTGACACCTCCGCTTCCTTTTCTTCGAGACGGCGCGTGCTTCAGGTCAGCGCTAAGCGAAAATGTGGAATGCACTGTGTCACTGGCCCCCGGAAAAAAAAACCATCGTCCTGATGCGTAGCCGGTGTGTTGAAAAAAAAAAGTTCACCAAGGGAAGTTCACGTGTTGTGCGGCCGTAAGTCCAGCTGTTCTGAAAGCCGTCAGGAACGACCTCATAGTTCAGGTCTCCAAGTGGCCTGATGACTTTGTAAGGTCCAAAATACCGGCCGAGGAGCATTTCGCTAAGTCCGCGTCGGCGAATGGGAAACCAGACCCACACACGGTCTCCTGATGAGTACCGAGCATCACGGCGTCGGAGGTTATAGTGTTGGGCATCTCGGCATTGTTGGTCGAGAATCCTCACCCTTGGTTAGCTGACGGGCCTCTTCAGCGAGGTGCAGGAAGGTGTGAAGATCCGCATTCGGGTTGATGTCGTCCACATGCGGTAACATGGCGTCTAGCATCGCGGTCAGGTCGCGGACGTACACGAGACGGAACGGTGGCATGTTTGTCGTTTCCTGTACGGTCGTATTGTATGCAAAGGTGACGTATGGGAGCACTTCGTCCCAAGTTTTGTGCTGAACGTCGACATACATCGAGAGCATGTCACCTAGCATTTTGTTTAAGCGTTCCGTTAAACCGTTCGTCTGAGGGTGGTAGGATGTCGTCCTTCGGTGGTCTTTATGACTGTGGAGTAAAATCTGCTGTAGGAGGTCAGCCATGAAAGCTGTACCCCTGTCGGTGATTAGGGTCTCCGGGGCCTCGTGACGCAAAACGATCTGATGGATGAAAAATTTTGCTACGTCAAGGGCTGTGGCACTTGGCAGAGCTGATGTTTCCGCGTGTCCGGTCAGATAGTCAGTTGCCACGGTGACCCACTTGTTTCCCGAATGAGAAAGAGGGATATGGGCCCAGCATGTCCATCCCGATCTGCTGGAAAGGCCGCGATGGTGGTGCTATAGGCTTCAAGAATCCAGCAGGTTTTGTTGAGGGCACTTTGCGACGCTGACAGCCTCGGCACGTTCTGACAAAGTGTGCAACGTCGGCGTATTGTTTGTCAGCAAGGCTCGTTGCACTGATCGCATTTAAGGTGATGTCGTCGTCGTAGTTGCCGTCCTCTGATGGGGATTCGACGGGGGCACGCGAGAGGCAATCGGCATCCGAGTGTTTCCGGCCGGACTTGTACGCCACTGTCATGTCGTATTCTTGGAGGCGAAGACTCCATCTGACAAGGCGGGCTGATGGATCTTTGAGGGTCGCAAGCCAACACAAGGCATGATGGTCCGTAACTTCAGTAAAACGTTTTCCATAAAGGTAGGGTCGAAATTTCGACGTCGCCCACACGATCGCTAGACACTCTTTCTCAGTTGCTGAGTAGTTAGCTTCAGCGCGAGACAAAGAGCGGCTGGCGTAAGCGATGACTCGCTCTCGACTGCGGTGGATTTGAACCAGAACGGCACCCAGGCCTACGTTGCTTGCGTCAGTATGAAGCTCCGTATCTGCGTTTTCGTCGCAGTGAGCCAGAACTGGGGATCCTTGCAGGTGGCGTTGAAGAGTTTCAAATGCCTGTGCTTGAGGGGCATCCCACGTGAAAGGCGTGTCTGTCCTTGTCAAACGTGTCAGGGGCTCGGCGATTTGAGCGAAATCTTTCACAAAGCGATGGTAGTAGGCTCAAAATCCTAGAAAGCGGCGGAATTTTTTTTGGTCCTGCGGTGGAGGGAAATCGGCAATAGCTTTGGTTTTGTCCGGGTCCGGCCGAACTCCCTCGCAACTGACGACGCGACCCAAGAACTTTAGCTCAGTGTAAAGAAATCGGCATTTCTCATTTTTTTTAACGTCAGCCCAGAAGCCTTTATGGCTTGCAGCACAACTTCAAGGCGCCGAAGGTGCTCCTCGAACGTTGGGGCGAACACAACAACGTCATCAAGGTAGACGAGGCATGTCTGCCACTTCAGGTCTGCCAGAACTGTGTCCATCAGCCGTTGGAACGTCGCGGGTGCAGAGAACAAACCAAATGGCATTGGCTTAAACTCATAGAGCCTGTCCGGAGTAATAAATGCGATTTTTTTCGGTCCCGTTCATCTACCTCGATTTGCCAATATCTTGATTTGAGGTCCATGGATGAGAAATATTTTGCATAGCAGAGGCGATCGAGTGCATCGTCGATTCGAGGAAGGGGATAAACATCTTTTTTAGTTACTTTGTTTAGGCGACGATAGTCCACACAAAACCGCAGTGTACCATCTTTTTTCTTCACGAGGACGACCTGTGCCGCCCAGGGACTACGAGAGGGATGAATGACGTCGTCTCGAAGCATCTCCTTAACTTGACGGCTGATTGCGGCGCGTTCCGTGGAAGACACGCGGCAAGGTGACTGTCTGAGAGGGTGCACGGCATAAGCGGTAATTATCCGATGCTTGGCCAAATGTGTTCTACCGATGCGGGAAGAAGTCGAGAAGGTATCGCCGTAGCGCTGGAGAAGATTTTCTACTTGGCCTCTCTGCTGCGGCGAAAGTGCGGGATTAATGTCGTACTGGAAGTCGGGAACACCGGTGTGAACTTCTGTTGACGACACCATGGCAAGACTGGGCGCTCGTCGAATGTCGGCGATACCATGAACGTGAGCCACAGTAGTCCCAGGCTAAGATGTTGGTGCTCAGTGCCAAAATTCTTAAGCAGGACTTCGGTTTCTCCGTTTTCGAGGTAAACGACCCCTCTGGCGACAGCAAGGCAGCGGTCGAAAAGCATAATTGGTTTGCTTTCGACGACACCTTCAAACTTTCGCAGCGTCTTCGCGCCGACAGAGACCACAACGCTCTAACGGGGTGGAATGGTGACGTCATCAAGGATGGAAAGAGTCCCGGGACGTTTGAAAGCACTGTGGACTGCGTTCTCGGTGGAGAACGTCACTGACTTCGATTTAAGGTCAATGACCGCGCCATTTTCTGTCAAAAAATCCACTCCGAGGATTACGTCCCGGGAACACTGGTCGAGTACGACGAAGGTGGCCAGGTACGTGTCCTCTTCGAAGGTTAATCGTGATGTGCACGTGCCAGCTGAGGTGATCAAATTACCCCCGGCAGTACAAAGCTGTGGGCCCGTCCTAAGTGTGGTCACCTTTTTCAGAGTCGCGGCAAAAGGTCCACTGATTACCGAGTAGTCAGCGCTGGTGTCCACACGTGCGGTGACGTCGGTACCGTCGATTGAAATGTTCAGATCAGCAGTTGTAGTCGTAGCTGTACGGGAACGTCGCGGAGTCCGCTCGCGGCTGCGGTGCGGCACGAGGCGGTTTCGTTGCGGCGAGGCGTGTTATCGGTCTGGTGATCGTCGGTGCGTCGTATAAGCGGTCGGTCATGTTTGTGCAGCAGTGGAGGATCTTGGACATGTCGCATGTGAGCAACCTTGCCCCCAAAGGTTGCCGCTTCTAGTTTTCCCGACGAGGACTAGGAGACCGTCCACGCGAAATGTCGGCGGAAAAACGTCGCGGAGACGAGAAACGACGTGGAGACGGCGACCGGGCATAGCAGTGTGGTGCTTCGGGTGTCGCGGCCAGGTAATCGCTTATTTATGGAGGCCATTGATCACGCTGTGGTCGGGGCGCATCGACACGATATCCCTGCAGACCCATACGTTGGTAACGACAGTTTCGTTAGACGTGAGCGGGCCCGCCGCAGTGATAGCACAGAGGGCGATAATCGGCAGTACGCCAGACGTCGCTCTTCAGAGGGAGAACCTGAGAAGGGTGAGGTGGGTGTGGTTGGCGGTGAATGTGGCTAGGTGTATCCGGGCGACTTGGAGGCGGCGGGGGACGGCGAACGGCTGCGGCGTATGTCATCATCTGGGGTGCTGTGTTCGGGTGAAGAGAGGCTGGCGGCGTGAGCGCCTGTTGGACCTCTTCACGAATAATGTCCGAATTGGAAGAAACATGCGGCGACTCCGGGGCTGGAAAGACATTTTGAAGCTCTTCGCGTACGACGGTCCGAATGGTTTCCCGAAGGATGTCGTGGCTAGAAGCATCGACACCGCTGGTAGACATCAGCGACGGCGGACGCTCGTACTGTCTGGATCTCATGTCGAGCATCTTTTCCAGCGTAGTAGCTTCGGAAACAAATTCGGCGACCGTTTTCCTCCTAGATGCCCCTCATAAGAAAACGAAGCTGCTTCTCTTCGGACATGTTGGGATCAGCCTGGCGGAAGAGCTTCGCCATGTCCTCGGAGTAAACAAGGACGGTCTCGTTTGGTAGTTGGACGCGTGTCTAGAGGAGCAGCTCGGAACGTTCTTTCCTGAGGACGGTGGTAAAAGCCTGCAAAAACTGAGTCTTGAAGGAGCCCCATGTTGTTATTGTGGCTTCTCGGTTCTCAAACTAAATACGAGCTGCACCCTCCAGTGAAAAACACACGTGCTGCAGCTTCAAGTCGTCAGCCCACCTGTTGTATTGGGCTATGCGCTCGAACTTCTCGAGCCAGTCCTCCGGCTCCTCACCTGGGAAACCTTGAAAGGTGGGTGGTTCGCGTTGCTGCTGCATCACGACAGACGGCAAAATGATGGCATCCGGCATGCTGACGGAGGTGTTTGTGTGCACTGATGGTCGCGCTGAGGTCAGTTTCCTGGCGGTCGGCCGAGACTGCCTCCACCCAGCACCTCCACCAAAATGTCACGCGTGAATGCGGTGATCACTGAACACAGGAACGCAGGATCCGACGAACGTTTGCACCACAGCTTAAGATCGCTGACACCTCCGCTTCCTCTTCTTCGATACGGCGCGTGCTTCAGGTCAGCGCTAAGCGAAAATGCGGAATGCACTGTGTCAATATGGATTTCCCGAAGTAGTGCTAGGTTTGACAAAGTGTCGCCAAATTCTTGTATTCACTTAGATAGGAGAGGAGCAACAGTCCCTCAATGACGTCCATTCAACCAGTGGCTTAGACGCATTGTCATTTGTCATGACATCGATGTCAATCTTGTTGCACCTGACCACCACCTAGTATGCTATGCATGCAAGAACAGGGCAGTCTGGCATTTGATGACCCGGCGATTAAAATGGCAGAGAATGAAAAAGACATTAGCCGCCTCACCGAGGCTCAGGCTGCGTTCGCGCCTTTCTTGCGCTGACCTCGACTCTGCATGCTGTTCAGCGACATGTGATATTAGCTGCCATTTTCGGCATCTGACCATCTTCAGAAACACGGATGTGTCGAACACCACCCCTACCCATCATTGAATGCCTCTACGGAGTGTGTCGCCGGAACCCGAAGCCAGATTGAAATAAATGGTATAAATGTTTCTCGAAGCCCTTTTAGAGCACCTGAGCACAGTGGTTTTCCTCGTGAAGATGGACGATACACTGTAA
This sequence comes from Amblyomma americanum, assembly GCA_030143305.2. Classification (NCBI taxonomy): domain Eukaryota; kingdom Metazoa; phylum Arthropoda; class Arachnida; order Ixodida; family Ixodidae; genus Amblyomma; species Amblyomma americanum. The sequence continues at coordinate 142,456 of JARKHS020026079.1, forward strand.
TTTTGCGAGGACTACCGCTGAATAAACAGCGAGGACAAGAAAGACATTTACCATCTACTCCGTATAGATGACAACCTACACCGAGTTTGCGACGTTGAATATCGTTCATAATGCAGCGCCACCTTATCATTTGAAGGCGCTGTCTTCTCTAGCCTTTCAAGGCCTTTGGGGGGTGTCTTGCGACACAATTCCTCAGCTGGTGGCGATATAGTTTACGCGAGACACACGAAACGGGCTCTGTGCATGAGATTTCTTTCATGACCAATCTTTTTGTCTGAGGACGAACAAGAGCATGCCTTTCAACAGAGCCTTCTCGCGTGCAGCTGGAGCTGTATTATACTATGCAAAGAAATTGACCAAGAGGTGCTTGAAAACAACGATCGCGCGTTAATTCTGGTGGAACCTCTAAAACTTTCCAGAGACTACTAGCCCTGTTTGCAAAACATATTGTCACGAGAAAAAAACGGCTATCTCCAGCAGCTCTTCATATAATACAATACTTTTACCGCGCTTGTTTGTAAATCTTCAGTGGGGACACTGGCACCAGTTGGTACCTACTGGTGCAGGACTAGAAAGACCCTGGCTGTGGTGCACTAAGCTGGAGCAAGCATGAATTTCCTTGTTTGCACTTTATAAGCTGATGATATCACTGAAAGCACTGGAATAAGCTCCATAAACATTGAAACCAAAACGAACTCATTATCGCGGTGGGAAATCTCGGCATCGCGGCAACTTAAGAGCTGATATAAACCGCGAATGAAATATATTGGGCAGATGTGCAGAAAAGCGCATTTTTCGAAGTGTGTTCGGGACACCACAGTACCGAAGAAAGACAATTTTCTATTTAGGCGTTCAAAACGGTACGCCAATGGATCATTAGCCAGCGCGAGCGACTTTGCTGTGGTCCTCATCATCTCACTGACTACAGAGCATATCGTAACAAAAAGTTAAATCAAAACACAATGATGACCAGCGAAAGATGCCCAGTTGAGTTGATCGCACGGTACGCAGGAAAACTAAGAGCGAACATACGCATGCTATATCCCCATAAGTCAAGTTGAAAAAGTAGGGTTAAAAACGAAAGTACCGAAAAGTAATCACTTGTAAGCAATGAACCAATGGTACAGATGAAGAGGCCACAGCGCTTTTTTTAAATATCTCGTCGTTTTTTTTTGTCGTATTTGCAGTCATTCCTAAACTATATATCATTTACATGTGCTGTCGACAGTGCTGCATATTACCACAAACTTCTATGTATGTCGCCTCTTTCATACAGCGTTATCTAATTTGCTCTGTCTTCTTCGCGCTCTTATTCAGCTTGCTTTTAATTCGTAAGCCTTTCTTGGCTCATGAGTGGCGGGGACGGAATCTGTAGGCGGAAGTTGTCCGCACGAGTGTCCGAACAAAGTGTGCGGTAACGCTCCCCCGTGGTCTGACCCGTGCAGAGGAGGTTGCGCTTAGGAGGATACGGATCGAGTTTGCCCTCACACCAGCCGACACGCGGAAGTGGCCTCAGTACCGAGATTTGTTTCCTCGGCCAGGGTTTTCATAATGTAAACACGAGGACATTGAAGCCGACATTAATCACTTACTGTGAGACTGCCCAGCTCTCAAGCCTACACTGATCCGGCACCTGATGGTAGCGGGTCTTTCACCAAGCAACCCTGCTTCATACACTGCCTGGACGCAGGGACCGTACCGTCGTTCTCTATTGTACTTCAAATCAGCTAGCCTTTTTCCATTCAATTAATCTCCACTACATCATTCATTACACCTTCACCCATCACTGATGCCCTTGGGCAATAAATTTCGCTTTAAAAAAAGCCTCGCTCAACAAACGAAGAATATGTGTAACAAGGAGAGGATCGCTCGTGTGCTATAGAAAGTTACAACGAGGCATTTGTATTTTAACATTACTATTTCTGCCGACTACATTTTCTCCGGTATTAAAACGACCTAATAAGCGCAAAACATTTTGGACAGTCACAAATGGAGAGGCTCATTTGGAAAAGTTCTTTAGGAAGACGTTCGGAAAATTTTCAAAGCGGGTAATTACATCGCATTTTTACCTTAGCATTCCCAGACTCACATGTGATATGTGAACACCAGAACACTTTTTTGTAACCCGCGAAATTCAAAAATGTAAGTTCCTTCCTTTCCATCTTCCTCTTCTCTCTGGATTTTAACTTATTGACGACGAGCGTTTCCAATTACAGGCTCAAGAAAACCAGGAAGTGCACACACTGTCACATAGACGGTTCTGCATAATTCTAAACGTAAATAGGTTCACATCATGCAGCATTACACAGCAAAAGCCTGCGCCATCGTGGTGAGAAAATCACAGCCAACAAAAGAGGCTGGTCATCTCCAACTATCAGCTGCCTCCTAAAGCATCTTTTCACTTCACTCTAAATAAAGTTTATATTAAAGAAGAAAACAAGATGTGAGGCCTGAAAATTTTGGAGTCGCGCGATGCCTTTCAATATTTCATATGCCCTTAAGAAGGGCCCAGCATAAAACAGCCGAACCTGGTTAGAGAGCGAAAGCTGACTGTATCGGGCAAGTAGACGCGGCTTGGCGTCTGTAACGTTGAATGCGGTCCGCACACTGCGTAGGCAGCGCGCCCACTTTGCCACCCTGGCAGGTGGCAGCGGCTTGGTGTCTGTAACGTTGAGTGCGTTCTGCACACTGGATAGGTATCCGCCGCGGTGGCTTAGTAAAGGCGCTCGTCTACTGAGCCGGAGTACCTGGGTTCGAACTCGACGGAGGGCAGCCGCGTTTCGATGGAGGCGAAAAGAAACTGAGGGCACTTCAGTCTGCTTACGTGGAGGAATGAGAAAGCATGTGTTTTGAGGAAAGGAAACATTTTTAACGGGCGCAATAGTTCTCAGATCAGCACATCTCGGGGGACCCTAAACCGCGCGAAAGCATGAACTCTTGCTCTGGGAAGGTCAAATTAGGCGACACGCGAAGAGCGGCTATATCTAGTCTAGTGAGGCTTTCTCTTCAAAATTTTGTCCGAATTAGTTCATGATGTTACTGGTTGGGACTGGATGCTGAAACATAGCAACCCTACTGAAAATGTTTGAGCGAAATGGGCTGAATACTTGTTTGGTGTGGCTGTCCCGTATGATATTTCTGCGAGTTGTGCAAATCGTGCAAGAATGCGACGGCGCCTGGTAGAGCTTCTAGAATGTCAGTTAGAGCTGTACATGGACTCTACGTTGCCCCGTAGAGATGTACAATGGCTAGAATAGCTTGTAGTTGATGGCATATAACTCGCGTAAGAGCACGTAGACGGAATATACGGCCATGTACACCCCACAGGGTAGTCTCGTAAAGCTTATGAACAGTGTCGTAGGAGGCGTCATTCAGCTCGAGCAGAGCAGCATAGACGCCGTATACTCTCTAGTACAGAGAGTCTCAAAGCCCTATACACAAAGTCCTTACGGCAACACAGTTACCTTATGGAAAGCCTTGTACAGAGGGTGCAGAGTTAGGAAAACAGTTAATAATCGCACTGAGCGTGTTCAAATTGCAAGAACTTGCATGTTTCAGCGGCCTGAGCAGTGTGCTGTTTAACTTCGTTTCTTTACCAGCAATGTTCTCGTGCTCCTTTTGCACAACTCACACTGCATTTGATCGGGCGTGCTTCGGTTGTCGCTCATCGAGCTGCTAGAGCATGGTTTCCTGCTTTTTTAAAACATTTTACTTACGCCAGCACAACAAGCGTTTTCGTCGTCTCAGTGCGACAAATGGCAAATGGCCCTCAAGACTTCTTCATGCGCATAGCAAGAATCTGCCGAAACTTCGTCTGTGTCGTAGTTCATATTGTCAGGATTCTTAACTGCACTAGCAGCCGCTTTTGGCGAGTCGTCGATGAAAACGCAACAAATTCTTGGCTTTCGTGCAGTTACCCTTTCCGTTTCTTGCAAGCTGACTGATCACCCATTGTTTACAGTTCAAAAACACACTTTAAAAATTACAACGCAACTTGTCCAAATACAAAAACATGTACCATCGCCAACGGCAACGGCCCCGACCTTAGCCGTGCAAAGAAGAGACGCGTGTCAGAAATCGCTCGGAACCTTCCTATCGACGAAAGAGAGTAGGCTAACTCAACGGAGCCGGTATTTCGACGTGGTCCCGAACGGGCGGTGGGATGGGCTAGAGGAAAATATGCAGCACGCGCGAAAAGAAAGCAAAACCATCCGTAAAACCTACACCCGATTGTCACGTCTTATCGCAGGTTGTTTTTCAAGCTTTGTTTATTTCTCTCCTCCACACCGTTCTCTGCTTTTCCTGCTTGGGTTTAGAGTAAAAACAGGCTTATTCCCGGTTTTTCTGCAGACTTAAGTTCCTCCCCCGACGGCGCATTCGTGTATCTGGCCTATCCTTCCCCACGCCCTTCCGTCTACGGCGTGGAGATGTTCACTGTACAATCCATGGCGAAGGGAGTGCCGCTGGTGTGTGAAGCTCTGTAGCAAAAAGTTTTCGCCCTCCTACTCGCCACTCTCAAAACACTCGCCACTCCACCCCCAAGAGGAAAAGAGGCTCTGGCTCTCCTCCTCTCATTGTGCCCCGTGACTGCGCATGGACTGCATGCAGCGATAAGTCGCCGCCTCTATCACGGTGCTTCGGGGCATATATTTATTCTTTCCGGCAGTTGGGTTTGGTACGAGGGGAGGCAGGGAACCGCGAATACACGCGCACTCATGGTTGCGTGGTGACACTCGCTCGTCCTCGTTGACATTTTGCCATAGAGAACTCTGCACATTTCATTCTGCTTGCTACATCAATCCACGATCGGAGATGACAATGCCGTTGTACGCGTACGCCAAGTGCAAGAATGGCTGAAAAGCTATAGTCCTTGTCTCGATTATCAAGGAATACACCCTGAAGGATATGAGTGCAGTGGTCAGCAATAAAAAGTTTTTCCGGTGGTCGGGCAATGGAGGCCACGAAGGTGAAGAAGGGTTTTTTGATGCGACACCGTGATGCTAGGACCTATGTGCGCATTTCAAATCACTCTTTTGTCTTGCAGCTGCCCCATGTCGGTTAAAAGCTCGGCGTAAGCAGAAATGCTCAAATAGTTCAGCGTTTTTCTTTAACTGGGCATTGCTAATACCAAAATATCGCAATATGAAAATATCGCAAATTTTTCTGCCAGTTGCATAGGAATATTTCTTGTCTTTCAGGGTAATGTGCCCTGAATTATTTATCTAGTGTGTATACCTTGTATACAGAGGCATATATAGCAAAAGTTTGAGGGCAGCCCAACAATCAGCGTCCAGAGGAGATGCGGCTCAAGGCCCCGAACAAACATCTCGCATCGATACTGCGGGATATGCCTTAAGTAGAGCAGGCTGACCACACAAGCAATGCAATCCACAGAGCAAAAAGATAACAGCAATCTCTTTGCACACCAACGGTGGAACAATGTTGCGATGCAGATTTCCAAAAAAATATTGACTCAAACATCGAAAGGTAAGGTAGATTTACGAGACAGACCGTTGCCCATGCCTGGGGCCTGGCATCATTCGACTTTCGAATTGCGCTCCATGAGGTTCGCACCTGAACCAGTTTGTTGATAAACCTTGTAGAACGAAAGACTTAATGCGTGCTTAATGCGGTTATCAAAACATCCCAAGGGGAAGGTCATAGCTGTCGGCGATAAACCAATTAGACTAATTATACATGTACGCGACCATTCTCTGTACGTAGGCTGGACGCGGACTTCACAAAGGAGAATTAGATGGGACGTCATTTGACGCCTGGTAAATGTCCTTTCCTACTCATGTTTGCAGTACATCATGAGTATACAAGTCTAGAACAGCTCAATACAGCCCTGAAAAATTACCAGATGTAGTTTTGTGGCGTGGGATAATATGCAACCATGTACACCTCGCATATGTGTCGTACACCTCACGTAGGTATCCCAACGTGTATATCTGAAATCACGTAGCCCTACGATCACGTAGGCCTGCGATCGCGTAGGCGTTTGAGTGCGTAGGCCTAATTTTTGCGTAAGCCTACGATCTCGCAGGCGTACAATCCCGTTCGTGTAAAATCACGTAGGTGTGTGATCACGTAGGTTTATGCAGCAATAGGTATTGTCTCATTTTTTTTTCCGGTAGAGAAAGGTTGGAGAGCGTAGAAAGGGAATGACTTCATCTATGGCACTACTGTTGCTAAATCCACCAGCGCTAACTCCTACTGTGACAGTGGGTAATTAGTTTTCCTCTTGTGTAGCGAATTTCTGGGTCCCACGCGAAGCTAAACTATTTACAGACTCAGCACGTCTGCAAGAAAATATCGGTTAGCGCCACTTAAGTCTGCGCACCATAGATTCCTCGCTCAGCTTGTCTAGCGACTCCATTTACAATATTTCGGAGTCAGCACCAGTTCCGCCTAATGCCTGGAACCATCTGGAGAACGCGCGGCACTCTGAAAGCCACCGTTTTCCGGAGAGAATCCAACTAGAGTTTTATGTGCCCTTCTCTTAATGCATTTCATGCACACGCGTACTTTTGATGAAGAAATACGGTACCTTTATAGCCAAAAAAAATCGCGTGCATACAACGCTTTTCATCCTTATATCCGGATTTGCGATAAAAAGAAAGGTTGGGCATTAAATCACTGCATGATGGTCGAAGTTTATGTGGCTAATTTCTTGACTGCGCAACTGAATCTAAAGTACCTAGCCAGCTAGGCCGTAAGCATGCATTAAGCATATGATGTGTACCTCAGAACTTCGGTTATAAATCAGTGAAAACCCAGGTTTTGCTTGCAACAGGTTTTTGGGGGCGCTAAAGCCTGCGCGAATGCTTGCAAGATGAAAGCCAATTCTGTCCTCGGCACTACATTTCGCCACAATACTAAATTTTCTAGTGGCGCTGTATCGCGGCTAAACTGTATTACCTGACAGTTGGCAAGCCTTGAGCCATCTCGGGGTCCTAGATGTTTTGTCGTCTGCATCTCTCGAGCTGCCTGCTATCTTGCGCGTCCCAACAGCGTCTTGCGCGTATAAGTAAACCATGTAGACCAGCCCTTCGTGATCAACCGTTCCTCGGTGACATATTGGTGGAGCAGCTCGGTAACGTCCCATGTACGCTGACCTCTAGGACACCCTTGACGTCCGTTCTCAACGCGCGGCTACAGCACCAGTCCACAAGGCGAGCCGCCGCCAGCGAGGCCTGCAACCGGATTTCGGCCAACTCACAACATTGGTAAGGCTCATGACGTCCGCTACGACTAGCCAGACAAGTAAGCTTTCCGGGAATGTTCCGCCGTTCGTCCCTCACTACCCTCGTCCGCCCCCATCGTTCCACGGTGAGAGGTTTGAGGACGTCGAAGACTGGTCGGTCTGCTTTGACCATGTGGCGGGCTTCAACGAGTGGGACGGCGAGCGCAAATTACGGAACGTCTAATTTGCACTATATTACTCGACCAAGATGTGGTATGAGAACCACGAAACGTGCTTCATTCACTGGGAGGTTTTTCGCCGAGAGCTCTTAGCCACGTTCAACACCAGCGAAAGAAAGGAGAAGGCTGAAATCGCCTTGTAATCGAGGTCGCAGCAGCCGAACGAGAGCGTCGCTATGTTCATCGAGGACATGACGCCACTCTTCAATCTCGCCAGCCCAGCTATGCCCGGAGCCAAGAAGGTAAGCTACTTATTGCGTGGCGTAAAAGAGCTATTGTTTTCTGGACTGGTACGTGACCAGCTAAGAACGGTGGCCGATTTTGCCAAGGAGGCAACGATCATGGAGCATTCTCTGCATGAACGGGGCGCGCGCTATGGTCGTCAGACTAGTGTAGCATCCGCTCACCACTGTACGACCACGTCACTACCAACTTAGGCGCTTCGAGAGCTTCTGACGAGCCTGGTGTTCGAAGAACTTGAGAAACTTCGCTTTGAAGCTCCACAGGCCAGCGTCGCTGCCATACCGGACGTGGTCCGAGATGAAGTCCGGCGAGCTGTTCAGTCGCCACCAGCCGGCGCCCTATGTTGTGGCATACAGTCCAGCACTACAAAGCCGTCCTGGGCCAGTGGGACAAGCCTTTTTCCTCGTCACTCCTGTGCCTTTACTGCGGTACGCGACTGCAGCTGTACAAGTCATACCGCAGAAGCCCAGGTCCACCATGAGCAAAGCGCGCGTTTGGCGGACGCCAAACTATAGGCCGCTCTGCTACTATTGCGGGGTACCCAGCCACAGACTCCGCCACAGCACCGACCGCAGATTGGGCTTCCGGGGGTTTTCACCTGACGCACGTCGACCGCGCTACGGAGAACTGTTGCGGAACATCGAGCAATATCTGCCTAATAACGTGCAGCTAATGACGTCGCAGCGAGGCCAGTCCCGGTCGCCATCCCCAAGGCCGTTTTTTTTTTGGCAAGCCACCCGTCGTCTTCTGGCCACTTCAGATGCATGTCCCCACATTGGGAAAACTGAAGACATCGTCCTCCGTGGGTAGGGCCGCCGCTATTGGATCAAGTCAAAAGCCTCCACCCCACCATCCGCGGCTGCGATCCGACCGACGACTACTCGACCTCACAACCTCAAAGACAACGACACGCTGTGACCGACTGGTCTCTGCAGAAATCCCAGTAAGCGCTGATAATCGCGATGTGACCGCACTTGTGGAAACCGGCGCGGATGTTTCTGCAATGAGCAGTCGGTTAGCCATAGCCCTCATAATGGTTCTTATCCCTTGGTCTGGACCACAGATCCGAACCGCCGGCGGCTATGTCGGTACGCCGATTGTCGTCTGCTCGTCACGAAAAAAAATCCGCGGTGGAAGTTTCCATGGTTGCTTTGCTGTGCTGCCCGAATCCTCCAAAGACATTATACTCGGTTTGGATTTCCTTCGGGAGTGCGGTGCCGTCATCAACCTTCAGGAGCTGGTGGTGTCATTTTCGTCTCCGCCCCCTGTTTACGGCGATCCCTAGCCATGCGGGACTACGTTACGCGTCTGTGACATCCACGTCTTGATCCCGTCAGAAGCCAGCATGTTTGTTACCGTAGATTGCGATAACAACACCGGAACTGGTGGCACCGCTCAAACCAACATGTCGCTGCTACTTGGTCGGCAAGTACGCGTTGCTCGCAGAATTGTTGAACTGAAGAATGGCCAAACCGAACTTTTGGTGACCAATTTTAGCTGTGAACCTCAGTGTTTGCCTGGCAGAACAGCTATTGCATATTTCGAGAAATTTGCCGATTCGCGGGAAAGCACGCTTTATCCGAATCCCCAGCATCAGTGGAGGCACCGACCACTCCCATAAAAACTGACGTTAACCCGAACCTCTCGTGTAATCAGAAACGCTGCCTCGGAAGCGTTACCCAGTATTTCTGTGACTGCTTTGCCTCGACTTCCAATGTTTGGCAGGCACCGCTCACAAAGCACCGAATTATAGTTGACGCCAACCAGCGGCCGTTATGTCAGCCGCCTTAACGGATATGTTTGAAAGAGCATGATGCCATTCGCGGCCAAGTTCAATAAATGCTCAAGGACGACGTGATACAGCCCTCGATGAGTCCGTGGGCGTCGCCTCTTGTTCAAGTAGCAATGAAAGATGGAACCCTGCGGTTGTGAATTGATTACGGGCTTTTACACAAAGTCACAAAAAGGATGTTTATCCTCTGCCGCGTACTGATGACTCCCTGAACCAGCTGCGCCACGCCAAGTACTTCTTATCGCTAGATTTACGCAGCGGTTATTGACAAATCGAGGTGGACGAACGCGACCGGGAAAAGGCCGTCTTTATTACACCGGATGGTCTGTACGAATTCCGGGTGCTCCCTTTCGGCCAGTGCTCGGTTCCTGCAACCTTCCTGCGGATGATGGACACCGTTCATGCCGATCTGAAATGGCAGTCCTGTCTCGTGTACTTGCATGACGTTGTCATCTTGTCTGACACGTTCGAAGAGCACCTGAGATGCCTGAGCGCTGTGTTTGAAGCAATTCGGCCGGCCGGTCTTTCCCTGGAGCCCAAAAGTGTCACTTCGCTTTCGAGGAGTTGAAGTTTCTGGGCCACATCGTGAGCGCAAACGGATTAGCCCCAACCGCGAATAGACAGCTGTCGTGGCTTCTTGTCTTGTTTCCACTGATAAGCAAAGCGTATGCCACTTTCTGGGTCTCTCCGCCTATAATCGGCGTTTTGTGCAGAACGTCTCCCAGATCGCTGAGCGCCGCACCCGACTCAAAAAAGATTCGGAACCATTCTTCTGGGAACTGGAGCAACAGCAGGCCTTTGAAAACCTCCCAACTCTTCTCCGAAGTATGCCCATCATTGGACACTTCGAAGAGTCAGTCGACACTGGCACACAGACGCCAGCAACACCGGCCTCGGTGCGGTCCTTGTGCAGTGGCAGGATGGTCTCGAACGCGTAATCGCATACACGAGCCGCACCTTATCACAACCTAAGGCGAACTATTCCATCACCGAAAAAGAATGCCGGGCCATTGTCTGAGCAGTGGCCAAGGACGTCATTTCAGGGTCGTCAGTGACCACCGCTCGATGTGTTGGCAGGCAACCCCAAAGATCCTTCGGGACGGCTTGCATGATGGAGCCTTCGACTACAGGAATTCGATGTCACTATCGTGTATAAGTCTGGTAGGGAGGACAGTGATGCTGACTTTTTATCTCATAAATCGTGGTGCTGGGCTAGTTGGCTAAACATTTCTTTGAAACAGATTAGCGCTAAAAAATACGAATACAAGGCGAGAGATCGACGACGAAGCACTCGTCTGTGTCGTGTCGTCGTTGTCACGCCTTGTGCTTGTCTTTTTTAGCGCTAAGAATGTTTGTCTCGTGCTCTTATCGAGGACCACCGAGCTGACCCTGACGACGATTCAGTTTTTTTTTGGCGCCGTCTCTACGTTCATTCTCATTCAGCACCGAAGAGACGACAGTGAGCTACGGCCCTTCATTAAGTATCTGGAAGGAAGCGCTGTCTCCCCCGCGAATCTTCGCTCGCCGACTGTCGTCGTTCTGTTTGCGCGACGGCATCCTGTATAAGAAAAAGTACAGCCCGACGGAGGCTATCTACTCGTTGTGCCTACGGTTCTTAGTGACGAAGTCCTGCAGGCGCACCATGATGACACATCTTCTGGTAACCTGGGTTTTTGTCGAACTTTGGCACGAATACTGCAAAAGTACTACTAGCCCAGGGTTGCTGCAAATGTGAAGCGTTGCGTAAGAACCTTCCGCGAACTCCAGAATCTCAAGACAAAGCCGACTAAGCCAGACGGCCTACTGAAGCCTATTGATCCGCCTCAGGTCCCTTTCCATCAAGTCGGCATGGACTTACTCGGCCCATTTCCGGAGTCCTCGCTGGTTAACCGCTTCATTTTGGTCGCCACCGACTACCTCAGCCGATACTATGAGACTAAACCTCTTCCCCGTTGTACCGATGTCGAAATTGCAAACTTTTTTATTCCAAACATTGTGTTTTGTCGCGGTGCGCCCACCATCGTCTTAACTGACAGGAAAACACCGTTCACCTCGGCCCTCACGCAGGAGGTTATGCGCCTGGGAGGCACCAGTCACCGCAAAAGAACCGTTTATCACCCTCAAACCAACGGCCCCACCGAACGGCTCAACAAGACGGTCGCCGTCATGTTTTCCATGTATGTCAACGCGGACCAACGGAAATGGGACGATATACTCCCTCACTTCACATTTTCCTATAATACTGCGGTCCAGGAAACGACACGCTTCACTTTATTTCCTTAAGTACATGGTCGCGAAACCACAAACATGCTGGATGCAGTGCTGCTTCCAGCTAACACTACCTCCTCTTTTATGAGTGCTGGCCAATTCGTTCGTTAAGCTTAGGCCGCCAGCCAACTCGCTTGACAGCGCATCCGTCACCAGCAAGTCCACGACGCTCGGCGCTTTAACCTTCGCCACCGAAATGCGCGTTACCATCCCGGCGAACAAGTCTGCGTGTGGAGCCCACTTCGCATGCGAGGGTGCTCTGAGAAGCTTCTACGCCGATACTTTGGCCCCTACGAGGTGCTCCTCCAGCTCAGGGAAGTCACCTAAGAAGTTCTTCCCCAGGGAACAGTTAGCTCCACTAGACTGCCGACCTCCGAAGTTGTTCACGTCTCCCGAATGAAGCCGTACCACGCCCGCTAGCCCCTCGCGCGTGTCTACAATATACGCCAGACTCGAGCGAACACCCGTGTTGTCCGCCTCCCTTTGCTACCACACCGAGTCGGTGTGTTTCAGTTCAGAGATGGGGAGCAATGCCACGCTACTAACAGTTCTAGTGGCGCCGTATCGCGGCTTAAGTGTATTGACTTGCAGTTGGCAAGCCTTGAGCCATTTCGGGGCTAGATATTTTCTCGTCTTCATCTCTGGAGCTTCCTGCTGCCTTGTGCGTCCCAACAGCGACTTGCACGTATAAGTAAACCGAGTAAACCAGCCCTGCGTACTATTTCTCGGTGAAAATATACTACCTGTTTCCCCAAACACAGCCGCCTTGGCTTTGCCATGGTGCTGCACCAGAAGTCCCTATTGCGGTTGCCCGGATTTCAACGTCATGCAGCCGGCGTCTTTCATGCACTCACTGCTAGTTTCGCCAATGCGCAGCCTACGCTTAGCCCTTTTCTACCAGATATATAGTATACAGGCGAGGAAGGTGCTGAAATGGCAAATGTGCCCATGCCCAGCCCATGTATTTTCTATGCAGGGGCCCTGTAGGCTACAGGCGGGAATACTAGTGTTAGCCCACACACAGTCTAATTGACTGCGTCAGCGTGCTGCACATGCAGCGTCTATTGCGTGTGCCCGCAGTTCACCATCATGTAGCCCCACCTTTCCTTTACACGAACTGCATGGAGATCATGCTTAGCCCTTTCATACGCGATTTAGGACACAGGCGGAGAAGACGTGGGAATAGCAATTGTGTCCATGCCCAGCCCATGCGGGACCAACGCAGATGTTGCTCAGGCGGCCCAAACCGCATGCCTATAACGGTTCGCTACTGTGAAGCACAAAGTTTAGCCCATGTAATTGCTACGCGGTACCCATGTAGGCTGAAGGCCGGTATACTAGCTCTGGCCACACCAAACTACCACGGCTCCCTAACTGTGCTGTATGGGCACCCCCTTTTGGGGTTGACCACACTTCACCATAATACAGCCCGCATCTTTGCCGCATCTATCTGCGGTTGGACCTAGGTGGCCTGTGCAGTCTGTATAAGCCCACGCAGAGCCGACGAGGGTCCCAGTTAGGCATGAAATGGGCAGCCCGAGCGTTTTGTGCCAGCACTGTACACACGGTGAACCCATGTTGGTTTATTCCACGCAGCCACCAGCCCTTATTGCCAAGTTCGGACCCGCATGGGCCCGCCATCTTGGGCTACTGGGGACTATAACATAATGCTTTCGCATTAAAAAAAACCAAACAGTTGCTCCATGTTCAGAATGTCCATGTGTCATGTTCCATGCTCCATGTTCCGATGCGCAGAATGTCGCATCGGCCGTTTGAGTTCCGTGACCTCCTCCTTGCATACTCCTCGCCGCAAGCATACGCTACTTTTCTGGTTCCATCTCAGGTTTAGGTTCCATTTTCACAGTAAAGTAGCATGAATAAAACCTATTGGCAGTGCGCTTTGTGCGCTTGAAAGCATGAATAGCCGGTTTGTAGAGGCCAAGCGACGAAAAGTTAAACCAGAAAACAATTTCTGTCGGCCAAAAGGCGGCCGTCATCAACTCTTTTTGTCTTACATCTCTTCTATATGATCCATTTTTCTCATACCGTAAAGTATGTAGCATGCATACTGAAGAAGTTGGCGCGGAAAAGCGAGGACAAGCGAGACAAACAAAGACGAGCGCTACTCACAACTGAAGGTTTATTCCAGAAAATGCTCGAATAAGTAGTGAAACCAACAAGAACAAAAACAAACAAACGTCATGAACACCACAAGTTGCCCCGTGAATCCCAATGATTTGGTTAGGAACAGATACTCCCTATCAGAGAAGCGGACGGAAGTCTGACTAGGGAGTATCTGATAGGGACCTGATAATACAGAGGTGTAACTTGCCTGCAAATCAATGCAGATATTGAGCGCCGAATCGGACGACTGTAGTAAAATAGCTATGAGAGTAAAAATGAGGTTTGACGCACATAAAGGCAGACTCGGATAATCACTAAAAGTTATGAATGTCTCCCAGTGCGAAGGTGCCTATACATATGTTTTAAATTATTGAATAGAAATTTTTCTTTGGAAATGGATGAGAAATACAAGTGTGGTTTGTGCAGATGAATTCTACAGCAAGGATGAAATTGTGTAGCTGATAGATATATATAATTAAACAACGAATTACCAATGTTTGGCTAATTGATCTTTTTTAAATTTTTCACTATAGAGGCGAACATCATATTGCGAAAATAAACGCCGTCAACGTTGAAGGTGAGCACTGTTTTTAAATATTCTTAATCAGCGATGTGGTTTGAAGTAATGAAAGTCAAAATAAGCATTTTAAACGGCCTCCACTTGGCTTTTCCGCATTGCGCAATTAAGAAATGGTGTTCTGTCTTTTCTAATGCAGGAAATGCAGAATCCGTATGAAGATTTTATGATGTAGAAACAAAGCTTCTTCTGTGAAGATACTAAGCGGAGCAGCTGCACTTCATAAACATACGGAGTTAGAAAGCCTACTCAGCGAGCTTTGAAATGTGTATTTATGACATTTAATATTGCAATCTACATTGCTGATCAAGGATACTGAAAATCTGTGCTATGCAGCAAGCTACACAAAGGAATTGAGAGGTTTAATATTAACAGAAAGAAAGCTGCATGGGACATAGAACATACGCGATACATTATATTACAACGTCACCAAGATCAAACACACACAGAAGTAATATCAAGAGAAATCGCTCTATCAAAATCATCAAACATAGATGACTCAATACTACAATAACTGTAAACAATAATATGAAGCTCCAAAGGAAGTTAAGAGGCGCGCTCTTACTCTAGCTGAACGAATTCGGAGAGAGGTGCAACGTAACAGAGGCCGGCAGAGGCTGAGGAGGCATATAAAAAAAATGTAACGTAATTAAAATGACCGCAACTCGCTCAGGACCACTGTATATGGAGGTCACTAGATGACGCATTTTTCTTTCAGTGAATTAAATATAGTGAGGACGACAAGGGTGTAGCTTTATCCGCGCCCACGCGCTTATCAATTCTAACTCTTCAGGAAAAACTAGAGCTTGATCTGCGGCAGGGATATGGCGAGCGCGACTTGCAGTATATGATTTTAAAAACTCTAAAAAGACGCTGACACACAAAAACAGGCAAAAAAGTTGTAATTGAATGCAAAGTCGTCCTTGAATTTTGGATACTGCTCTACTCTTTAGCGCAAACTCAAAACAGCACATTGGCTCTTTTAAAAGTTCTTTACTAAGCGTTTCTAGCGGCGCACAGATTTTCTACAATTCCCTTTCACGCGCTTAAGCTATAGAGATTGGGCAAGTTGGTCAGACATGCTAAAGGAAACAATTGCGCAGCATATGCTCTCCTTCTGTCCTCTTTACTTGATGCTGCGCCATTCTTTAGCACCTCTCACGTGCGACCGAGGAATATGTTGGCGCTCTATTGGATCAAGCGCAAGCGTCCTATGAGGAGTAAGACTTCAAATGACATGATGCACATTCCATTTGCCAGCTTCCTAAACAGGCACCACTGCGCTAAATTTTTGTATTCCTCGCCCATTGAACCTCCTTATCAGAGTAATTCAATGAAATGAATCCAAGCTCTGGAAGCAAGCTGGCGGAATGCACCGCTTCGCTTTTGGCGTTTTTGAAACTCCCATCACGCTTCTACTCATTTATTGCTTGACAGACCCAGTTTTTATGCAATAGTGGGCTATGGCCAGTTTTTTTTTTTATCTTGTTACCGTAATTGAACGGCACACATTACTTGGTGTATTCAAGCGTACACTGACCGAAATGTAGAACTATATAAGTGCATCTAAATAGAGCTGTCGTCAACGTCAAAAATTGTGCTTAGCTTTTTGTAGGCCCATTTCTGTTGTATTTTTCCATTTTTAATTTGTACCTTTGAGTGAAGAAAACAATCTGATCTGTACCGCGCTGTTTCCCCTGTGTACAGGTTGTATGGGGCCTTGCACCTGGTCAGGTGCAAGGAAGCAGTTTTTTTTCGGGGTAAGCAGCTTTAGTTTCTGTATGAGGAAACTGAGAATAAACTTCAACTTCTTAAATTTTTTGGGGCTCAGTGTGGTAGCGGTATCTAGAATCACGGAAGGAGTTTAAAAGATGGGTGTCATTCCATGGTTACTCCCAACTCTTGCTTACTTGGCAGGT
This sequence comes from Amblyomma americanum, assembly GCA_030143305.2. Taxonomy (NCBI): domain Eukaryota; kingdom Metazoa; phylum Arthropoda; class Arachnida; order Ixodida; family Ixodidae; genus Amblyomma; species Amblyomma americanum. The sequence continues at coordinate 158,804 of JARKHS020026079.1, forward strand.
CAGGTGTGAGTAGTGCGCGATAGAGGCTATTGCGTAGTTTGCTAATCATAAGGCGAGGTTGACGTTCACTATCTATAGATGTAAGCATAGATTAAAAAGCGGTTTTTGCATTCTTTTGAAATATTAGCGCATTTGACCAAAGAAGCAGTTTTTGTGTTCAGCTCTACAAATAATTTCTAACTTTCTTAAGCCCCGTGTCAGCCCCCTTTTAGAATGTGCTGATTGAACTCAAATATAGCGAAGTTGGTACTGGAATACAAAGGCTTCCGCTTTCGCATTAGACTATCTCACGATAAACATTCTCTGAGGTTGCGCAGACTGAATCAAATACAAAGGAGTAAGCATGGGAAATGCTCGTACTTAAATTGTGAATGTGTGCGACATAATCGCTTACCATTAAGAATGCCCTGGTGCATGCGTTCCCTCTCATAAAAGGCGGAGCTCTAATTTCATGAGGAGCAAAAGCTTTTATTTATTACGAACGCAGAATTATCACATATGTGGCAAAAGCCTTTTCTCTGGGCCGGTGTTCTAGGTTGATGCAGCCAGGAATCCGTCCTCAGCCTTTACTTTGCCCGTTCAATTGCGTCACAATATCGGGCAACATAATGGCCATGGTTTTCCAGGTCATCTGCTTAAATTGACTTCGCCTATTGCTTTTAAAAATGGGTCTGGAGGCGGACATCTGAAATTAGAAGAAGAGGGACAATGTTATAGCCGTGACGGCTATTCTTTTGGCCTGCAGCAGAAAAGCCACATGGCGGGAAAGATATAAGCCCAAGGCAATTTCTTGTTTCTGTGCGGAGCCGCTATTTTTGAACCCTTTGTTTCGATTGTGTTTGGAGAGATTTTAACGCTGAAATATCAGATGCGACGAACTTGACGGCCATAGGACTACGAAATGTTTTAATTTGTTATGCCACGAAGGCAGAAAGTAAAAATGTTCCTAATATACGTGAGGTGCAATATGATCGGTTTTATGCTGCATGCGCGTGTAAGAAAAAGTCCTCTGTATTACATTGTAATGTGCCGTGTTACGGGGAGCATTCTTTATACTACTACGTTGCATTTTGCGCCTCGGTATATGTTTTATCCTGTTTTCGGGCAAGAGAAATGAAGGAACCGTTTCTGCTTGTCATTCCTTTCCTCAAGATTGTAGATTGCACAACCCTGAAGAAATGCACCTATGCATAAAGATTCAACAGGCTATAAGGAAAAAATAGTTCAGCATTAAAAAAACAACAACTTTGTACTGCTTCGTGGTTGTGGCATGCCTCTTCATATGCATACAGACTGCGGGCATTCGTCACTAAGGCCTTCAGACAAAAACACACAGAAAGTAATATGATCCAGATCGACCATGCTTCACTGGACTTCCCAGTTAGACCCCTATTCACACACAGTAAGCGGAAGCACACCTGTACACCACTCATGAGCTCGTGAAGCAGCGCCGTAATGTCGCAGCCTGAAAATATCAGAAAGCCCTGCGGCATCTTCCATAGCAAATTTCTTTCATCCCACTCATCCGCTTCCTCACGCAACGCCTTTGGAACCTCCTCCTTGACAGCATCTCTAGGTAGCCGACAACCGACCACTACGTGTCACGCGCAACGCTCATTGTTCAGTGAGAGAAACAGAGGCTCCTCTCCCAGAACACTCCATAGGTGCACTTGAAGCTCACGTGGACGTAAGCACAAATGATCATATGTTGCACACCAGTCTTCTCTGTCCCGCTTTGCCTAATGAACGCCAGACATTTTCCATCACAGACGCACCACTTCCCTTTGTGACAGCAGAGCTCATGGCCATTGTGACATTCCTTGTGTGCTACGAGGTACATTCCTTGTGTGCGCATCGAGTTGGGGCTTAAGGCCACCCCTCTTTTCCAGCTGCATACCTTTGCAGAAAGCAGGACGCCGGCACACGCGGAAACCGCTCCCCAGTATAAGCGAGAGCCCCGAGTACATACCGGGAACGAAAATTGTCGCTTGACGCACGGACCCCCCACCCCCTTACGACGTGGGCTATCGCCGGGAAGGCACCCACAGCTTCCCGCGGTGCCTCGTGAACAAAAGCGCATTCCCAGAAGGGCCGTGACGGACACCTGTCAGACAGACAGGCAGTACTCGCCAAGAATGTGGAAAGACAGGGGCGACCCTTAATCTGGTTTCCCGGAGCGACAGACGAACCCCTTCATGATTATTAGCTGTGTCCCGCCGTCGGTAGCGCGGCAGCATCGAGGGCGCTTTCGCCCCCTCCTCTGTTGCTGACGAACGACGCGGACCGATGGTGGGTGGCGGTATGCATGCCTGAGGCAAGGATTAGCTCCGAAGGGAGAGCCTGTGGATACTCTCACTTGAGAGAGAGTGGTGACGTTTTTGTTGTTTATTTAGTTTGTATTGTTAACAAGAATCTGGGTTCGAGGCTAAGCCCAACCCAAGGAGTTGTCCCCATCTCGCATGTTATTTTTCATTGGAGAATTGATGCTTTGGGCGGGCCACTGAAAATGACCGCCCTTAGTCCTTTGTTAATCAAGTGCTTAAAAGCGCATGTAAACGGATGCAGTCCAGTCTGAGCTGGGGCTCCATGCTTAGCATGTAATGTGATGCTACTTAGGCACTAACCTGCCCGGTCGATGAGTAAATTAGTGCAAAGTTTGTTCTTTTGTAAATTCAGTTCTGCTTTTTCCAGTTTAACTCTCTGTATATGTATGTTGTAAAATTATGCTCTGCTGTCATCATCTACAAGCTCGCCTCCTGTTCATCTTCCAAGCCGAACGACGCTAGAGGAAGGGTTTGTGAACCATCCTCGAAGAAACGGACGACTATTGAAATTCTACTGCATACACGCTCAGGACGACATCGTTCGCCAAGAGGGCCTTCAGCGCCGAAGCCCGACGGCGTGCAGCTTCTGCCAGCAACCGCTCGAGCCCAACTCCGGAGCCACTCCATCGCCCCCATGAAGTCGTAGGCACGTAAGCTCGGACGCCCCAGCCTCTGATGTATAATCTTAATCATGTGTAATTATTGAATATACCTGTTTGTTTAAACTGAGCCATACGGTGTCTCTTTGCCTCTCCGTCCCGTGTGGACCTGCGCATTATGGGGGTCATCACACTGGTGTCAGAAGTGGGGTCTCAAAAGCAAATGTCCTCTGAATGCGGCGACATTCATGACTTCAAAATTGTAATCAAAAGGGAATCACGGGACTGATTGTGGGACTTTTACCCCCATTTGAGAGGCTTGAGGCACCGGAGGCCTTGAAAAAAAAATGTCTTTATCTGAGGGAGCTCCCACTCCACAGCCGTCGCTCGGAGCAAGCATGCTGGCATTAGGAAGCGTCATTCCGACGTTTACGGGAGATAAGACAGGGGTTCCAATCTGCGATTTCTTTTCCATGCTAGAAGAGATTGGGAAAATGGGGGGATGGTCCGATGCTCAAATGCTGGGAATGGCGAGGTGTAAGATGGCAGGAGCTGCTCATGATTTTGCATGGCGAGACGAAAAAGTAAAATCCACAAAATCATTTGCGGAATTTAAGAAGCTCGCGTTTGAGCATTTCGACACTGAACCACGTCACGTGCGGGTACAGAGGTTCCGTGACGCCGGACAGATGGTAGGGGAGGACGTGCGAACATTTGCGTCGCGGCTTCAGCGCCTAGCGCACGATACGTTAAGCAGGGAGGAGGAAGGAGACCAGCTTAAGAAGAAATACGCGGAGGATATACTTAAAGAGGAAATGACCGCTTTGTTCGTGGCTGGTCTGCAAGACCCCGTGCGCCGGTTCGTGCTCTCGCGCAAGCCGAGCAATTTCGACCAAGCCGTGGAGGCCGCATTGGATGAGGAACAAAATGAGGCGTTAACGACAGCCGCAGCGAGAGTACGCGTCATAGAGAGAGCGGTGCTCAACCCTGAGGTTGCTCTCTTGACAGAGCGGTTAGATCGCTTAGAACAGCTGCTATCTCAGCAGGTAGAACGCCAGGTTGAAGCGCGCGCTCAACAGCGCCCATTCGCGGGAAACCGGAGACCGCCACAAAGCTACAGGCGCGGTATGCGAGATTTTAAAGAAATCGTATGCTTCGCTTGCCAGGGTCGCGGACACATCGCCAGGTTCTGCCAAAACGTGCGCCGTGGGGAGCCACAAAGAGAAGCAGGCGAGACACGCCCTAAGCAAGCCTACAGCGGGGCTCCAGATACCGAGTCAAAAAACTAGTTAGTCCTCCCCAGCCTGAGGAGCGTGGGGAGGGAGCAGTAGATGATGAGGTGGTGGTAGTTTGTGTGGCCGACGAGGCATGCCCTGTTGTGCGTTGCAAGTTAAATGGTTGTTGTATGGAATTGTTGATAGATACGGGGTCAAAGGTGACATTGCTTAAGGAGAGCAGTTTTAACACGCTTCGAAGGAAGGGGGACCGCGAGGTGTTGGAAGCGTCTGGTGGTATGGCAACCAAATTTGTAGGCATAACGGGGGATCCTCTTGGCATAAGTGGACTCTACCGGTTACACTTCTCTCTCGGCGGAATTGCATTGGAGCACCCCTGCTACGTATGCCCGGACACGGTGTCTCTGCCAAACGGAGTGTCAGGTATATTAGGGCAGGATTTTTTGAGAAAAGGGAAGGTAGTAGTCTCATTTTCTGAGGAAGAGGTTAATGCGGGCGGCTCAAAAGTTCCGTTTTTGAACAGGAGAGGGGCTGAGATTCGCAT